>PVLA01012641.1:0-42729 GCA_004027455.1 Hydrochoerus hydrochaeris | reverse complement strand
AAATGGATTGGATCTCATTCTTGATGAGGACTGTTTATTACAGTTTTCCTTTTATTTACCTCAGTTAACCATTTTTAGGGTAACCCTTGAGAGAACAGAGTACCCCATCTGTGATTGGAGGCTCCCGGGGGATGGGAATTAGGGCAGCCCTCAGCAGCTCTGTGTGCCTCACCTCCCCTGGCTTCCTGTGGCCTCGTGCTGTCCTTGGTCAGGCAGCCTCATCCAGAGTTCCTGTTTCCGGAAGGTGACAGTAGACACTGGTTTGAGATGTGGTCCTCCTGGTGGCTGCCATCCTGGAGACTGACCCAGCCCTGACATGGAAGGAAACCAGCATGAGCACCCAGATGGGGCCACGCCTTGGCACCTGAAGAGGTGTGGTGATCCCAGGTAGAATGCAGGGATGCACACCTGTGGCTTTGGCAGGAGTGTGTGTGTGTGTGTGTGTGTGTGTGTGTGTGTGTGTGTGTGTAAAGAAGAAATCTAAAGCCTGACACCCGCAGGCCCATTTCTGCAAGTTTCTACCTCCTGACCCAAGTGCAACAGGAAATGTTCTATGGTGGTCTGATGACCACAGAATGTTCCTGTGAACCTCTCTGTGCCTAAAACTTCCCCAGCTGCAGTGTGACACCTCCTGTACCTGCTGTGCCTGGACCCCTCCCCTCTCAGAGGATAACAGCACCTGCCACACTTTCATCTCTATAAAGTTTTTCTGCAAAGTTCCCTTTAGCTCCCCCTTTTGCCCTCCCCAGGTAGAGAGAGGTATAAAACCTCCACCCCATCGCTTGGGGCCCAAATTTGGAGAACATGTCTCCTCTGGGTCAGAGCTCGCTTAACAAAGAACCTGGTTTTCTCCACCTATTCAAGTGCCTGCTTGGTTTCTTGCACCACTGGAGACTTCAATTCCTGATTCCCAGGACATGGAGAGAGGGACAGCATAGGGAGGGGGTGGGTGGAACCCAAGGGAGACATTACTGAAAGGAAAAGAAACTTAACAGGAACAGAAAATGGGAAGCCCTTCCAGTAAGATGAAGGAATTGAGAGAAAGCTGGCGAGCATGGACACAGAGAGGTCATAAAACGAGTGGAAGGCAGGTCACCTGCTGGAGGGCCACGCATGTTCAGATGGAGGACTTGAGGTAAGCGGCATCTCATCACTCAGGTTGTGAAAACAAAGCCTGAAATTACAGCATAGAAATACTTTACTCTCTGCTCCCATAATCTGCGCATGTGTCTTGCCTCTAGTTTTTCCTGTTTTTCAAGAATTTATTCTCTTACCTTTGATGCAAATTTTGTCTTTCTTGTGTGAAGAAGGGCCACACAAAATACAGAAACTCATGGTCAGGAACTGCAAGCTGAATCAGGCATTGCTTCCTAGACAGACAGATTTAATGTAAGATACACAAATGCATGAGGATTTCCAAGACAGGCTTCGATGGCACCCAGATCCAGGTTTGACAGAGCGCAGAGGGCTGTTGCATGCTGGAAATCCAACGAGTGCAAAGGGCAGAGGCCTGGAGCTCACTGTGGAGCTCTGTGTGAGTCGTCCTCAGAAGGCTGAAGGGGCTTCCCTGGAAGACTGGAGTTCCTCCGAAGAAACAGAAGTGAGCCTCGCTTCTATCCCGTTCAGATGGCAAGCCTACGGGTTGGTGCCACTCCCACCAGGAGGGGCCTTCTGTCTTCAGCACATCCCTCGGCCACACCCAGAACCATGCTGACCCAGGTTAGTTGGGTGTCTCTTTCTCAAGCTGACACACACCTGCCAGGCTTGTTTTCATCACAAGAAGGGAAGAGGCTAACCACTGTGAGCACTGGGTAGATTCCCAGGCCAACAAAGGTACTCAGCTCCCATCACGATCAGAATGATCACAGACAGTGTTAGAAGGGTGGGACCCAAAGGTGTAAGGTAGAAACACAAAGCGGAGAAGTTAGTGAAAGAGACACAGTAAGAAAAACCACAAAGAAATACAGGCGTCAGGAAGAACAAGAGGCGAGGAAGGTGACATCAAGACAGCTGGTGACGATGATGTGCCAGACCAGAAGAAACCGGATCCATACGTAATTGAAAAGCTCTGTGTGTGAGATAAATAATTCAAGATTCCGCTTTTAACAGCCAGGTATTTCTGTTTATTTTGAGTTACGGAACATTTGATCTTCTCTGAGCGATGCTGCCTCTGGCTCAGGGTTTCTTTCTGAACCTCAGTAAGCCCACCATGATCTGAAAGCCAAACAACACACAAAAATGACAGCCCGGCCCTTCTTCCCTTCCTTATTAGTGAGGGTGTCTTAGTTATCTAAGTCAACCCAAGGCAAAATTAGCTCTCACCTCACTAGATTTCAAAGCATAGAAAATCCAGCAGAAAGCTGAAGCTTCGTGATATACAAAGCAGTATTTTTCCCGTAGCATTTTCCCCTGCGGTCCCCAGTTCTCTCCCTCAGCTCTGCTGCTGCACCCTCTCCTTCCTCCAGACCCCAAGGCCAGGGCAGATGCAGGTCTCGACCAGCAGCCAGCAAAATGGAGAAGAGGGGTGCTGCTCTGACCTTGCCTCCTTTCCTGATCATTTTCTTCCCACAGATTCAGGAAGAGCCAGGAAAGAATTCCCCTCAAAAATTAAATGACTCCTAAGACCTCACCTGGGAAGAGGTTAGGACAGTAACTGGCCTGGAGCTGTTCCAAGGTTCCAAGGATGGGTGCACCAGGTCCACACCGTGACAGGCTCTTGAGAGATTCTTTTGGCGGGACCTTGCTCTGCACCCCAGCTGATACGCCTGCTTTCTAGAGCAAGCACAGGGCTTTCCCTTTAAGGACCACAACACCAAAACCATGGGTTTACTTGAGGAGGAGTCATTTCCTTCCAAAGAAACCATAACCAGGAACGTGGCCCTGGAATTTTAAACTCAGCCACACTGGAGCGCTTCGCAGGGCAGCTGCACCTCCTCGCTCTCCTTTGCTGGGTGTTCTTTCTCTCTGCCCATGTTGGCAGCTTGGCCAGGTTCCCAGCACCTTCAAGCTTTGTGTCTGAAGTGTGTGGGACCCTCGGCTCCTCTCAAGGCATCTGGTTTGCTCTGCCCTGTTTTGGTTCTCAGATGCTGCAATCCTGGGCAACTCCTCTAGGGTTAAGGGTGCTGATTCCCAGACTGAGAGGTCCCCTCTAGCCCCTGCCCTGCAGGCTCTTACCTTTCTACCAGGACAGAATTCTGCCCAGCCACTCACTAACACTGACCAGCAGTCAGCTGAGGCCTCTCCTCCCAAGACGAGGACACACTGCTGTCTCCTTGCTTCCCTCCGTCGTGTCTCCAGCGCAGCTCTATGGGGCCTTGTAACCCACTGCACCCTGTGGAAGCCCATCATGTGGCTCCGGGTCCCACCTCTCCAATCAAAGCAGCCAGCAACCTGCGGGCCTGCTCCCTCCAGAATCCGCCCGCCGCCCCTCTCCGGTACCTGCACCGCGTCCTCTCCCGCTCCGAGGCGGCTCCTCCCCATGTCTGCTCGCCAGATGCACTGTCTGGGCTCCTCTCCGCCTGCAAAGACCTCGTGCTAAGGGGTCTCCGCTCAGCCTTCTGTCCCCAGGTGATGTTCACGCACCACGAGATCCTGGGTCCCTGTTCACAGCCTCAAACCCACGTTCCAAACTTCCTCTAAGTCCTCTCTCTGAGATGCCAGGAAAACTTTCACATCAGCTCTGCTCAGCCATCCAGAGTTGTTCTCGTATTACAGTTGACACCTGAATCCACTGGCCTGTCCCCACCAGTCTTGTGCTCCTGTGGCCCCTCCCACTTCAGAAGCAGACACCGCGGCGTGTGGCTCCAAGTCCGCACTAGGCCTCAGCCTGTGCCTGTGTCACCAGGGTGCTCCGGCCACTGGGCAGCCCATTTGCTGTCGGTCAAGTCTTCCTGCCTCACAGAGGGCAGCTGGGGACGTTCTCTGTTGGGGACTAAAGATGAAAGAAGGAGACAACAACAGAAACAGCCTGGTGCACATTTCCAGAGTTCTGGCCTGACTCTGACTCAGTTTCTTCACGTCCTCTACCCTTCCCCATTCACACACTATACACACACACAGTCACACTCACACACACACTCACACTCAGCTGGAGGTCACACGCCCAGTCACACTCACACATCACCTGCACGTCAGCAGTGAGGGTAGCGGGCTCGGACACAGACAAGGCAGTGAAAAGCGCCTCTGCGTTCCCATTTTTCTAGCTCTCTTCTACCATTTCTGCCCACTGAAGTGTCAGGGAGCTTTCTGTCCATCTGTCTGTCTTTCTATCATTTTGGCTGACAGTTCCAGGGGCTCAGTCTACGGCCCATCGTCTCTGTGGCTCTGGGAGTGGGTAGAGGGCATCATGGACAGTGTGTGAGTCAGAAGTCACCTCCTGTCTGGGTGTGGGGCAGCAGGGACATGAGGAGAGAAGGATCCCACCACCCCCATCAGCCACACACCCCCAATTGCCTGAGACACCTTCCAGGTCCTAAAGGCTCACTTGCTCACAACACCACCAGACTTGGGTGATCGTGCGGTCCGTGGGCCTGGGGGAGCGCACCAGACCCAGGGGACAGTAGACGGCCCCCAGAGCCCATGCCTGACCATCTCCTCCCCCAGATAGAAAGTGACCTTCAGTGATATTTGTGAGGCAGACAGTGGTGTTAGGGAAATCTCCTGCTTTCCAAGAACAGAGCTGTCACCTGACACACTGGCTCATCTCTGATAAAAACATTCCTGATGAAAACCCAGGATGAAGCTGGGAATAGCTCTGCTGAGCAACCGCCCCTTCCCCGCCCTCTGTGGGACTGCAGGGCCTGTGTGACTTCCTGGAGGGAGCAGCAGAGGGAAGAGACAGCAGTTACCCAGGGCCGAAGGTTACCCAGCAGAGGACCCCAGGAAGACAGCTCTGCCACAGAGATGGGCCGAGAGATTGGAGGGCAGGGTGAAAACAGAATGCAGACATGTTGTGTGCACATGCCAACACCCCACGGAATGCCACAAAAATGGCACCACAAAAATGGACTAATAAAAATAAAATTTGATTAAAAATGATTTTTCTTTATTATCAAGGCACAAAGCCCTCCTGGGTTCAACCATAACTTACCATCCAATTTTCATGGACAGAAATGAATCAGACCCATGGAGCTAAGTGGGCTCTGTCCCAGACAACAGCCTGTAATAAAGACCTGGACACCTCTGCTGCTCACAAGGAGAGCTACTGCCAGGCAGAGCCGAGGATGCAAAGGTGGTATGTGCCACCTCTCAGATGCTGAGGACTTTATTCAGCTTGGGTACAGAAAACAAAAACACCACTTCTCTTCCAGGAGTTTTGAGGCAGAATTATTTGTTGCTGGCTAAGCTGTCAGCCTGTAAATTAATTTCAGGAAATTTCTAGTACAGACATGAAGTAGAGCCAAGGTCTGTCTGGGACATGGCCATTAAAAACATATGGCCTGGGAGTGGAGTCTATTTGTTGAGGAGTAACAACCTCTGCCCTTGTCTTTTCAAACTGTAGTGCACAGAGCTTTGCAGGCACCTGCTTGTTTCTGAAGTGTTTCAACACTGAGGCAAGGACACAACTCCCATGGGAACACTATTTGCATTCTTGTTTAGCCAGGAACTGACCTCTGCTGGCCTGAAATGTCACCGTACTATCTCAGCAAAGACAAGACAAGGAAATCACACAAAGCAGCACGTGATGGGGCAGCTCTTGAGGCTGCCTGGGCGTCCTGGATCCCCGCTTCCCTAAACAGGGGCGAAGGGAGTCGGCCGTCAGGCTTCACTTGATCAACAGCTCAGGCAGTTTCCCCGGAGGTCTGCTAAGGAAAATAAGACGGCCAGAAGTTAACTCACCTTCTACACTACAGAGTGAAGCACGACATATAGCAGATATTTTATAAGCTTTCACTAACAAAAATAAATGAACAAATGTGAGATTATTACAGAATTATTGCTTTTTTTTCTTTGCTTTCAAGAAAGAAATGTTTTACTTTTACTTAAACAGTTCCAGAACATTAAAAACATCTTTTTTGCCAAGTTCTTTTTACAGTAGAAGTCTAACCCCATGACTACAAAGCTAAGGAAAATAGCTCCCAAAATAGAACCCCTCCAAGCTGTCCTGCTGGAGCACAGAGAGGCAGCACTAACCCTGCCTGCCGCCCCTCGTGTGCAGGCAGAGGTCTGGGCTTGCTCCCCGAGGCAGTCGGGGCCAGGTGGGGAAGGGGGGCTCTCTATCCTGCAGTCTCTGCCTCCCAGCTCCCTGGGGTTCCAGGCTTCTCAAGGGCCACAGCCTCTCCCTTCCTGCAGGGTGGGGTCACCCTGCCCCTGTAGGTGTCCTGGCATGCCTCTGAGGCTCACAGGGGAACAGGGCACTGTTCTCGGTTCCCTGCCTCTTCCAGACGCACAGACTCCACACATGCGCCCCCATGGAACTGCCGCTGCTGCCTGCCACAACCCTATGAAAGAGGGCCCCGCAGGAAGGCCACTGGGTGGCCACTCTGGGTCAAGAAAGCCATCACCCACCCCACCTACCGGAGAAGAGAGAAGCATTTGGTCCTGGTGGTTCCGCCTTTCCCTGGGCTCTGCAAGGCTACCCCTTCCCCGCCAATGTGGGGTTCCAGGCTCTGACTCCAGAGAGGACCAAGCAAACCCAACTGAGCACCCACTTGTGACCTTTCACCTGATGCTGGGTTTTGAATTTTGAAACCACTTTACATGGCTTCTGGTCACAGCCTGCCCTGGGCTGGGGACCCTGCACCTTGGACACAGATACAGACCAGATATAGTGACTTTTATTGTCACACACACATGCACAAACAAATCACCTGAGTAGGGAAAGACATACCAGCTACACCTGAGGAGCTCCGCCATCAGCATTATGGAGAATTACTTTGCATTTATTCATCTCTATATTTAAATTGACAAACTCAATTGCTTATTGAAATATCATCTGCCTAAATAAAATTTGAACTAAGATACTAACTCCCTTGATGAATTAGTTTTCTTGAATTATATTTTTTATTTTTAAAAACTTTTAAAGTTAAATTTGTTTTTTGACTGACAACACAGACTTACAAATTATATAAACTAATGGGGTACCATGTGGGGTTTCATACATATGTACGTTGTGTAATATTTCAATCATATTAAACATATCTGTCACTGCAAATGTCTAGTATTTCTTCAGCACAAAAACACTCGGAATCCCTTCTCCTAGCTGTTTGGAATGCACAGCACATTTTCCCTACTGATGCCACCCCACTGCACCGGCACCCTGTGACGACTTTGAGTTCCCTCCAGGTTGCTTATAATGCCTGGAGCAATGTGAGTATAGGTAAATAGCTGTATGTTATTTAGAGAATAATGAGGGGAAAACACTGTGTACATTCAGTGGGAATGAAATCTTTTTTCAAAGATTTTGGGCTGTGTAAATACATGGATATAAAATCCACAAATACAGTGATCACTCACCTGCCATCAATACCTAGTGTTAGAAAAAACACAGAAAAAACATCTAATGTGTTAAAAAAAAAAAGAATGAGAGGAAAAGTGCAAAGAAGACAGAAAAAATATCAGTAGAAATTAATACAATAAAATGCGCTTATACTACGGAGAGTAATACAACCAAATGTTCTTTCTTAAAAGTTAATCAGCTAGAATCCACAGTGATGTCAAAGAAGACATGCAGGTCACAGGAGAAGCAACAGTCTCCTCAAACAAAGCATGGGGCTGACTGCACTCAGAAAGAAAGTATGTCAGGCTCTCTACGAGGCTGCTGGACAGCAGAGGGGCTGCCTGCTGGACTTTAGCGCACCCAGGGGTGTCATAAATAAGACATAGTGTAAGCAGTAAGTGAAAGGTGGATAAATTCAAGCTTCTTTCTTTATAACTTGTCAGAAAATTTCATAAACAGAGTAGGAATATAAAATACCAGAAATAGCTGAAAGATATGTCAATAATATAAAAGATTAAATATATCTGTAAAATTGAATGCAGTATAAAAATAAAGGCAACACATAGCAAAACCAGCAATGTGAATATTACAAATATTATGCAAGTTAAAAACAACTTATAGAGCCTCATCCATAATTTCATATAAATTCAGTTCAAAGTGCATCAAATGTGTATAAATATATTCTTGCTTTTGAATTAGAAGTTTTTACAACATGCAAACTTGGCAAAATTCCTCTGCTCCTGAGAAGAGTCTATATTTCTACCTTTGAAATGTCAGCATGGATGCAGGTCACAGGGTGGACGCTGGGTTCTGCCAAACGTGCTGGACACGGGGAGCCAGGCTGTGCTTTCTCAGAACCTGGGACTTGAAACTGTTGGTGAGCCAGGCTTGCCTGTGGGGTGGCTGGGGAAAGCCCTGGCCCAGCTGTGGTTATCTGGCAAAAGATAATCGATGTGGAGACATGTCCACAATACTTGTAAGGTGCTGGTGAGATTTTATTTATTTTCTCAGGTAACAATTTTATGTTTTCATTTTATTATGTTCTTCAAATTGCTCCTAATTACTTTGTAAAATTTAGTGTAATACATACATGCATATATATATTGTATACATCTCTCTCTCTATATATATATCACTATAAAGCCTTTTTAAAAAAGAAAGTTCTTGAATTTTATGTCCACTTTAAGATCACTACAAACTGATTAAATAGTTCTTCGAAACTAACTAAAGATTTTTGGCCAAATTCATATTGAGTTAATCACAACAGTTCTTATTAAAAACCAGACTTCAACCATAAGAATAAAGATCCAACATGGAAACTTTCTGATACACAAGGAAAGGAGAGCAAAGTAGTTGGAGATAAGTCTGAAATATCATTGAGTATGTAAAAGAATCATAATAACCCCACTTTGATTTAAAAATAAGCAAGGTATAACTCAAGGCAACAGGCAAAATAATCAATTGTAGCCTATATGCTAGCAATACACAATCAGAAATTAAAGTTCAAAACAGATTTGTAGCAAACACATATATCCAGAGCATATGCACTGAAAATCATAAAACACTGATGAGAGAAACGTTAAAAGATTCTAGCAAATAGGTTAATATACAATTTTTGTATAATGGAAGAAGAAATATTGTTAAAATAGCAGTTTCTCCAAATTGATTCTTAAACACAATTCTAGTCAAAATCATAGAAAACAGTTATTTAGAAATCATCAAACTGATCCTAAAGTGTACATAAAAAATAAAAATACACAAAGCCGCCTTGAATAAACAGTGAGGAGAAACCCTAACACCCGGCTTTGAACCATGTTCTGCAGCTTGGCGTGAGGGGGATTGCTGGGGCTGGGGGAAGGAGCGGCAGAGCCCCCACTCGGGGCCAGGCTTCCCAGCCCAGCAGCCCTTGGGACACGCCCATGGAGAGCATCTTCCCACCAGAGTGCCCAGAACTGGGCGTCTCCACCCAGACAGTCAACACAAGCCTGGATTTTACCTTGCACCACATGCTAAAGTAGTTGGGAAGGGATCAGACACATACACATAAAAGCTATACTGTCATAATCCTAGAAGAAAACACACAAATCTTACTAACTCTGGTATGGATAAAACTTCGTAGACAAAAGCAAAATCCATTAGGAAAAATAAAATTACTTTTATCAAATTTCAAAGTTGACTCTTTGAGAGACTCCATGTTTTAAAAAAGTAAAAGAAAAATCACAAATTGGGAAAAATATTGTCAAAGTATTTCATTAAAGACTTGTAGGTAGGATATACAAAGCATCCTCTGAAGTGGGTTTGTGAACAATGTATGAATCCAAGCAGCCAAACTGATAAATCTGGAGTTTTATTAGCTGAGCTCAGTGACCAGCCATGGACCCCTGTTTGAGTCCAAACGAGTGGCACAGAGCTTTTAAAACAGAAAACCACAAAAAGACATCCTGCTGGAAACAATTTAGCTCGAATCTTACATTAATTTTGGCTGACACCTGTATCCTGCTTCTTATGTTGAGCAGGTTAATTTTTCTCTTGTGGGTACAGCTCATTCTGCTTTTCTCATGGGACTTGTACCCTGAGTAATTTTTCACTCTTCTGGGTCAAATACAGGGCACAAGATGGTATTAGTTATGCCAGACTACAACACCTCCAGCTCAATTATAAAAAAGAACTCCAAAAACTTGAACAAATTAAATATTAAGTAAACTCAGGAATGTAAGTGTAATACCATTAATAATAAATGAAGTGCAAATGTAAACCATGGTCTAATGCATCTATATATTCATTAACGTGGCAAAAATTTAAAATACTGGAAATTCCAAGCGTAGGCAAACGTGATCAGTGAGAACTCTTGTGTGCTGGAGAGATGCAAAGGAAGCATAGTTGTTTTGGAAACCAGTGTGGCGGCTTCTACTAAGTTAACCAGACAGGAGATACTGCCCAGCAGCTCCGCAGCTAGCTTCCACCCTGGAGAAAGGGACACATTTCTCCACCAATGGTCATTGTGGCCTCATTAAGAGTAGCGCACCCCAGAACAACCCAAACACTTAGCGAGCCGAGTCCTCTGCCCCCCACCACGCATAGTTCAGAGAAACTCTGGGTGTCTGCAAGCTTGCATCAGTCCTTCAGCTGTAAAGTTTCTCTTGTTGGCTGGTGAGAGCTAGTCGCAGAACACCCATGGGTGCATTAGTGTGTGTGTGAGAGCAATTTATTATTTCATATTTGTGCTGTGGTTTTCTGTACGTGGCATTTTACACAGGTCTGCTGGAAGAGAGGGCGTTTTCATTTGCTGACTAAGCAAAGCAATTAAAACTCAGAGAGCATAACGACTTACAGAGCAGAAAGGAGGTTCTTGGCAGTCACGGAAATCTCTGTACCTAAACTGACTCAAATATAGGGAAGTTAATATTTTCCAAGGTAAGGAAGTTTCAGGAAGACGAGGCTTCAGAACTGCATGTGGTGAGTGTTCATCCTCCCGTGACTTCCCATGTCCTCCAATGTTCCTGGTGTTGGCTGGATCCTCAGCCTGGACTTCCAGGCAGCCCGGCTACACCTGGTAGGGTCCAGCACCAAACAGAGACTTTCTCCCTCCAGGACCCCTGATCTGGACCCCAGGACCTGTCCCGAGACTCACCTCCTTTCCTCAGGCTACGGAGCAGCTTGTTCACAGATGTGTTGGCAGTTCCACTACCAGGCTGCACTCCTGGGGCTGGGGTGGGTCGCCTAGGATCCCAGGAGAAATGTGGACATCCACACACATTTGACACTCAGTTGGGGAGGGAGAGATGGAGTGGAAACATGCTGGTCATGTCCACCACCCTGCCAAGTCACAAACCAACCCCGGGAAACCGATCCTCACAACCAAGGCCCACCTGCTGAAGGATGAGTCAGCGCCTCCAAAATCATGGTGTTCCTCCTGGCGCTCCTACTCAGGGTCCTAACCATAGGCTGTTACTGTCTTTGGCTGTTTATCAGCTCAGCAAGGTCATATAGATTCACAGCTGCACCTCGGGTTCTACACGCAGAGGGTGCATATGTAAACTTCTTACCAGGTAGAAACCGCGTTATGGGGAGGGAGGGGGCTTCTCAACCACTTGGCACTGACCCAGTGCTCGCCATGAAAAGGAGGAGACACAGTGTGGTGTGTCTGTTGTGGACTGATTATGCCCCAAATTCATTCATTTGTGATCTTGGGGACTTTGTCCCTCAAAGTCACAGTGCTGGGCCTCCTGCACATTTGGGTGATGTCTAGCATAGCCAGTGTGGGGGTTCTGGAGCCCCCCCATGAAGGGTTGAGGTCCAAGGCTTCTTAGCCTTCTCTCTCTCTTGTCCCTCGAGCCTCTGCCAGCTGCCATGCAGTGACAGGGAGGAAAGATTCCTGCCACAGCCCTGTACCTTGCTGTGGAGCTTCCCAGCCTCTAAAACAGAAATAAACCCCGTCCTCTGTGAGCTTCCCGGGCTGCCGTTCTCCTTTGGCAGCATGAAACAACTGCAGAAGAAAAGCAGTTTCCTAGGCTTTCCCTCCCCAGGAGCCTCTGAACTATTTTTCCCAATTTTCAGTATGACTCAAAAACAGTATAGATGAACTTTAAGAGTTAGAGTCCCAAAGGAGAAGGCTCTTGAAAAGTATTGCAAACAATAGAAAATAAAGAGTTTTAGCCCCAAATTTGTGCCAATTGTAAGTCTAGTTTCACCGCCTGATTGCTATAAAGTGCAGCATGGCACCGTAGCCACTGTCATGGGAAACTTCAATTCCATTTTTTGGGGTTTTGTGCACATGAAATCTCAACTAAAACCTGCCTTCACATACTGTCTTTTTCATTTGTTTTACATGTACTTGAGTCTGAACTGCTGCCTGAACTGAAGACAGAAATGTTGGTTACTTTCTTCAAAGGTGTCTTTAATTCCTCTGTGGAATCAGAACTAATTCTGAGAGTGCATATGCGAAAATTATTTTTGATCTTGCTTCAAATCTAGTAGAATGATCTCCTACAACTCCCACTGCACCATTGCTTGGAGTTAAAATCTCTTCTATCCTTTCAGCCTTTGATCTATCCACTTCTTAAATCTTTAGATGAGTTGGTGCTGTTCAAGGTGGATGCCAAATTTACTGATATTTTGTTTGGTGGTCTCTTGTTTTCTAATAATTCCTTTATACACTCCCTCTGAGCACATTCTACTGGCTCCAGTCTTTCAAAAGAACAATGCTCATCTGGTTTCCTGAATAAACACATGAGTGAGTGTCGGTGACACATACCCCAGCTCCATCAGACACTGACCTCTCTGTCCCTCCTTTCTGTGTGTGTGTGAGTTGTCAACACTACAGGCTGCGTCCTTGTGACTTGAGAGAGGAGGAGGTGTGACTGCCACAGGAATCACATTTGGTTGGCTTCTAGACTTCGCCTTTACTCCGTACCCATCTGTTAATGCGGCAGGAAGTCTTACCTTTCCCCTTCACTACTGAAGCCCGCAAAGGAGTCTAAGTGGGTTTGGCCCCAGGGAATCACAGGATTTTCATGTGTTTTTCCTTTTGCATTCTCCTCGTCCCTGCTTTGTCGTGGGTACCAGCAGCAGCTAAGGGGGTCGAGCATTTCTTCCACATCTCACATTATGCACAAGGAATGTGCGCTTCTGTTTGCTCTTAAAGCAGACAATGTGCTATTTTGCTTTGAAGACTTTCATCGTTTGTACACAAAATCTAAATTCTACCACTCTCAAGAGAGCCCTGGAGTTGTTGCTGAGAACTCTGCTTGATGGAGAGTCTCTTTGCAAGGACGTGTTGGAATGAAGCTCAGAAAGGAGTCTGACAGCCATGGTGCTGCCATGTTTCGATAAGGAATTAGCCTGCAGTGTGAGGCGTTGTGCTGGCTACAGTCTCATCGGAAGCTCCGCACCGGGCTGCGTGTTTCGCAGCCCTGCTGTTCCATGATGATGGCCCCTAGACTTGTCGCCAGCCAGTGAAGGGGAAGTGATGGCGGGGCACCCGAGGGCCTGTGGGAAGCTAGCTGGCCATGGCCATGCATGTGAAGCCTCGGGTGGTCTTCAGAGGCTGAGGGCTCATGGCATATATAAAGCACTCATTTTGAAACAAGGCACTCATTTTGAAACAAACCACTGATGAAAGAAGATTTAAATTAAACACACCCGCAACACCAGACCTTTCCTCTTTTACCGACTGGAGTATCCAGCAAACACTCACTGGGGGGCTTTCAGAGAGCTACGCACTGTGCGAGTAGCAAACGGCTTTGACATTTGTGCGGGTGACATCTGTCAGAGCAGTAACGACGGTGACAGGGAAGACTGGCCCTGTGAGGTGGCTGAGGGGCCGGCAGATCCGTGAGAGGGAAGCCAGGCACTGGGCCAGGCGGAGGACGGAGACACCACCCGCTAGAGCATGCCGAATCCTGGGTAAAGCATGCTACTCCCAGTGAAAATAAAAACCACCTACATGGTGATCCCTCGTGTAATCCTCTGAGAATGTTAGGGCCACTGCAGAAGCAGCACGTACGCAGTATTTGCTGAGTAGGTTCCCAGAGCCTGTCCTTGGAGTCAGGGGCTGAATGTTGCAAATCTTCCCACTGCAGCGCTGGATCCGGTCAGAAGTTGAAAGGCTGGAGCTTCCTGCAAAGCCCGTGGGAACCCAAGTCAGAAGGCCGAAGGGTCTGTGTGGAGGAGCTGGAGAATCTACACTGGAAGCAGCATCCCAAGGTGATGGCAAAGATCACAACACTTCCTAAAACAATGGAACCGTTTCCCTTTCCTTTCCCTCCCTTTTCAGCCTACCCAGGCCACAAGCCTACTGTTTGGTGCCCCCCACATCCAGGGCAAGACTTCCCGCCTCAGTACATGGCCTGTGCATCAGTCACCCAGACACACCCAGAGTTCTGTTCCACTAATTTGCTAGGCGTTGCTCCACTCAGGATAATGTCACAGTGAACTCTCACAAGTTGTAATAGGAATAACAATGAAATGTCCTTGTACTATTAGGATAGCTGCCTCCTCATGCTGACAGCATCAGGTGCTAAAGAGGCTGCATGGCCTCCAGAGCTCACGTTTTCAGCCGGTGGTGAGGGAGCAGGACTACAAGGCCACACTGGAAGAAGATATGGCATGTTCTCACACAGCCAACCAGGTACTGCCACGTGAGCCAGGGTGCTTACACACTCAGGACCACATAAAACTCTTCCTGCGAATGCTCACGGGAGTGTGTTCAAGTCATTCTTTTTTTAATTTTCCCCTGATATTTCTTGGTAGGTGAACAGGTGGAGCCCACGGTGGAGCATTACTTACCAACCGGAAAGGAGGGGATGGCGGCACGCGCAGGGACACGGAAGAGCTGGGTGCAGTGGCACAGGCCTGCCGTTCCGACTCGGAAGGCTGAGGCGGCAGCACTGAAGGGAGGTTAAGGCCAGCCCGGGCTATGTAATGAGCTCCAGTCTGAGCTAGACAGCGAGACTGTCTCAAAAACAAAGTGAAACAAAAATGAAGAACACAGAAGCCTGTGTGGAGAAGCTAAAGAGAGAAAGACAAGTTTGGAAAAGCCACGTCTGACTTGAGCTCTGTGAGATGCCAGAAAAAAGCAAAGCAGAGCCTGGAAAATATCAGTAAAGATTTAAATAAATGAAGCACAGGGGATTTTATTTTTCTTTGTTATTTTATTTATTTATTTATTTATTTATACTCTCCTAAAAATTCAAAGGTTTTGTTATTGGGTAGCTCCTTTACAAATGGCTCCACAATTAAAAGTGTTCCAAGTCCTTTTTCCGTCAAAGAATTGGACGAGAGAAGCCAAAAAGGTGCCAAAAGTCTATTTGAAAAGTGAGGCTGAAGTGGTGAGCGAAAAACAGGCTCTGCAGAGTGAGCTTGGGCTGAACCAAGGGAGGAAAAGACAGGAGCACAAGTGCAAGTGCACCCCCGGAACCCCGGGGGGTCACCACACCGCGCTCCGGGGCGTCTGCCTTTCTTACCAGCCTGCATCTCGGATCCTGCAGGGTCCCACACTGGGGTCCAGAGAATTACCTGGCGCTGTCCTGGGGTCTTGCAAAGCGCAGCTCCGCCTGCCTTCCCAGCCAGCTGTGCCGTGCCCTTCCTCCCGGGTCAGGCTCAGGCTGCAGAGGGACTGGAGAGGGAATAGAAGGGCTTCTACCTGCTAAGCCCAATCCCTTCTGTGATTGATACTTTACATGAGTGTGGCCCATTAGTCACAACTGATGAGCCAATACTAACCCATTCTTATTAACAAAAATCCATCCTTTATTGACATTTCCTCAGCTGTGACAAAATACTCTTTTGCAGTCCTAAGATCTGACCTTGGATACCAGTGTCCTAAACACAAGCTGGCAGGTGACCAGGTCAGACCACATCTGTAGTGTGCACTTTGATGACACAGCAAGATGAAAATGAATGCTTATTTCTATGGTTTTCCTCCCAGAACCCTATGACAGTCATCTAATCATGAGAGACACATGAGAGAGTACCAAGTGACAACAAAACACCTGGCCAGCGCTCTGGATTCTTGGGCTCACCAGAAACAGGCAGAGTAATGAATTGTCACAGCCCCAGAGCATCTGAGGAGCCAGGTGGCGTCCAGGAGGCGGACCTGAGACAGAGGAAATCCTAGTGCAAGGCCCTAAAATTGGAGAGAGCACGTGTAGACCACAAGGAAATGCTCCATACTGTGATGACAACTTGTCTCCAACCTAAAGTGCTCTCCAAAAAGAAAGGTTTTTGCCTGCCACAGTGGCCAAACTACAGTACGGAATTACTAAATAAAATATCCAATGCATGTGAGCTAATGGAAGAACCAGAATTTAAGCATAAAAAAGACAGTCTGAACCTTGTACCACTTGCTACACATGGATGGATAGATAGATAGATAGATAGATAGATAGATAGATAGATAGATAATAGATGGTAGATAGATAAATAGATAATAGATAGATGATAGACAATTCCAAGTGCCAGAAACAAACAAGGAAGCAGAGAAAGCTAAAGATACAGTGACTGCTGCCTGTGGCGCCTACTGGCGCTCAAACCTCCCAGCTGGCTGTGGGCTTGATGTTCCAAAGACACAGCAGCGCGAGCCGATTCCCATCGCAAGGCCCCAGCAGCTGGAGCAGAGGGCCCCACACAAAGCCAGGAGCCTGCAGGGCTGAGCTGCTCTACAAAAGGAATTAGAGTGGCACTGGCCTCGCCCCACAGTGGGGGCCAGAGGTGGGTGTGAGAACTCAGTCGCTGACCATAGTGCTCTGAAGACAAGGTAACACCGTGGCAGCCGAGGCCAAGCTCACACTCCAGTCCTTAAGAGGAGGCCGCAGCTGGCGTTTGGTTCCTGCTGTAAATGTCAGCCTTAGAGATAGGACAGTTCTCCTAAGTGGCAAAAGTTACTGCTTGGAGAAGTCTTTGATCTGAACCCCCTGCCCAAGTCCTGCTCAGTTTCCTGCCTTTCCCTCTGCTCCCCTTTCCTTCATCTGAAACCCAGTAAATACTGGATGTCCAGAGACGTCTTTGTCTTAGCTCCTAGAGAGAGTTTTGACACCCTCGATTCCCCACAAAATATTTTATTTGTCGCTTTTGTTTATGCCTTCACCATAACTTGTTTTAGGAGATCAGGGTTCAGGGCAACTCCTTTCAAGTAGGGCCACTCTTCCCCTCACCATCTCTCAGAGGTCCCCAAAAGTCCCAAATCTAGCTCTGATTCATGAATGTTTTATAACTTGAGGTTTTGTGATAAGAAAAACAAAGCACAGAACATCTGCAGGTGGTGTCAGGTTGGCAATGCAAGCAGGCCTTACCTCCCACTCACCTGGTCACTGGGGTTGCCCAGCTGTGCCCTGTGCTCACAGTGGTGTGTGTGAAGGTTGCCTGGACATTGAGTTCACAACGGGTCCAATGAAACTTGTGTGAGGGAAGTGACCAGACGGGCACTCTACCTCTGAGGCTTGAGATCTTTTCAGTCGTGGTTCATGGAGTGCCACATCAGGTTGCTTTGCCAACAAGCTTAGGGTTCAGAAATGTAACCCAACTGCCTGCCAAATGAGCTGGTGCCTCTTGACTTCCGATGGGGCCTTTTCCCCAATAAACCCACTCCGAGCTGCAGATGCCTGCAGCTGAAAGAGCACTGGACCCACCTGTCCTCCTGGTGTCGGCTCAGCCTCCGCTCCCTCAGCATGCTCTCTGGTGACTCCAGCCAATAGCTGCAAAGCCACCTAACAGCACCCGTGTCATTGCCACAGCTTGAATCCTGTCTCCAGTGCCTGGGTCTGAAATACTGGCATCCAAACAGCTGGTGACCCAGCTGTGCTGGCTAGCTGTCCCAGCACCCTGAGAGGACCCCACTGCACATCAGTCACTAACCAGGAAGAGACCCAAGCTCCAGTCTGAAGACTGTTTCCTCTGAGTGGGTGGAATCATCTCAGGTCAAGACCAGAGTCCTGGGGAAGCGGTGATCTGGGAGTCCATGTGCTAAACTCTTCCATGGGCTCTGCACGATACGCTCCTGCTCTGTGGAGGGCTAAAGGCTCGGGCCAGGGTGCTGAGCCTCACAAGGCCACGCATCCACGTGTCCATAGCAAGCAGGCCTTGACCGGACTTTTGCCCTCGCTCAGAGCTCAGGCCCCCCCGTCCTGGCAGATGCTGGGAGGGAGGAATTTCAGTGCTGCTCCTCCTGCCCAGAGAGGCTTTTCTAGCTAGGCCTTGTCCCTCCTGCACCACACAGGCCCTGGGGAACTGGGGTCCAGGTGCCCAACACAGCTGTCTGTCCTGCTGAGGTCACTGGCCAGGGATCACTGCTGAAGTGCCCAGGTTCACACCTGGATGGGAGACTGGGCCCAAGGCCATACACATGCACTTGGGTCACCTGTTTTACAAAGCCTGGGCAGGTGGCCCGTGGCCTCACATTGGATAATGGGCACTGTCATCTCAGACCTCCATGCTTCTAAAAGATCCCATCCTGGGCCTGGGCCAGGGATTTAGCTCAGCAGCATAAGCACCTGCCTTGTAATTAAAAGGTCATGAGTTCAACCCCTGATACAAAAAAAAAAAAGATGAAAGAGCCCATCCTCATCCTGCGCCAGCCTTGAACCAAGTGACGCCCACCCTGGATGACCTCACCCAGCAGAGCCTGAGCTGGCAAGCATGAGGACCAGGTGGCCCAGGATGCCCAGTGCTCAGTGAGTCTTGCACCAGGTAAAAGCTTCCCTAGGTGTGTGTGTGGGTGCTCCTGCAGGACCCCAGGCCCATGCCTCGCACCCCCCCAGGCCTGTCTATAAGTCTCTAGCCCAAAGTCATCCCCCAAAGTCTCTAGTCTGTTCTTCTGTGCCCAGGGACCATAATGGCCACCTGGAACTTGCCTCAGCCTCTCCTGAGGGGACTCTAGTGAGACCCTGACCTTGCCATGCTGCAAGCCTGAATCTTGGCCTCAGCTTCTGGCTCAGTAACTAACATAAGCATCCTCAGGGCCCCTCTCTCTGCCACACAGGTTTGCAAACTCCAGGAGAGCAGAGACTTGCTTGAAGAGCTCGTGATAGGACACCAAGTCCAAAGCCCCCCAGGGGCTGGGGTGGGGTCCCCAGGCAGGGCTCACTGCCTTGCTAGCCTGCACACCTCCCCCTTTCCAGCCGTGTTCCGGTTCATACTGCACTGACTTCCATCTTGGCAGGTGGTTTTTGAACAACCAAAGAGTCGAAGAACAAGCTTTCAGATGCTTCCGTTTCCAAGTGTGAGATGGATCATCTCATTGTGCTTCCACTCTCTAGCCTGAGAGAGATTGTGAATACACTGAGCTTAAGTTTATAAAGCACTTTAAACCTTGAATATGAAAAGGGAGTTATGAAATACTGATGTCCCACCTGCTCATAAACCTTAGCTGTGTTTAGTCAAGAGATTGTCCCTTCTTGGTGTTCAAAGATGGCATTATTTCTAGGGAGAGAAATTTTTCTTATAATAATTATAAACATTCAGAATTTATAAGCAAAATGTGTACAGCAATTTCTCCCAGAGTTTCCCCATCTACCTCATCATGAGACAACAGAACTTGAGAATTCTGGAAAGGAAAAGTAACCCAACTCTACGTCAGCCAGAGCCGCTCCTAAGTCACCTGGAAAGAGATTAATGCTCTTTTACAGTGATTTTTGTTCCAGTTAGGAGAAAACTTTTTTTCATGTGTATAAAAAGGGCCAAAAGTTGCCACCACGTCTTAGAAAATTTGACATTTTGTAGATAATAAGGAAAGGGAAGTACATTTCAAAAGCAGAAAAGTATATTACACAGGTGTTCCCACAACGAGCCCTGATGGCCGGGGCCTCGTGGGGCATGAGCATGACACACAGCAGGGCTCCACAGGACACTGGACAGCACGGCTTAAGTGCAGAGACAGGAGGTGGGGTTTGTTTGGCTATTTATTTATTTATTTGTAAACGCCCCAAAGCCTGTAGCATGGGACACGCCCCTCCTGACCTCAAGTCAGGGTCCTGCATCAACACTGGCTGTCAGTGGTCTTTGGAGGCCGCCCGAGAGATGGGAAGAGCTTGGCAATGAGCTCTGCCCAGGGAAAGAGGACAATCCCAGCTCCACAGCTGCTGCAAACACCCATTGTCCAGCTCGAACTTCAGGAGCGATACCCACACTGCCCGCCAGCAGCGCTCCCACGGTGACTTCTGCCTGTGTCCCTGGGAATACCTGGGGCCTGGCCCTGGGGAATGCTGTGTCCCCGGAAACCACCCAGAGGCAGGCAGCTAGACAGGGGCGGTCGCCCGGCTTAACGCTGATAAATATGCCGAAGCTCGTGGACAGCCTGTCAGTGTCCTCTCCGAATGGTGCTTCAAGTTCCGTCTGTTTCACTCATGGTTCACAGACCACTTTGGCTGTGACCCTGTGCCCCCAGCTTTACCCCCAGCTCTAGCTGTATTTTAAGGCTGAGCACTGAGATTGATTTGCATTCCTTAGTCACTCCATGATTTAGATTTTGGGGTGACCACTCTCACACATGCTAAGTCACATGGAGCCACTTGGCTGGGTGGACAACACGGTACAGAAAGCCCCCCACGCATTGCCCACATCTTAGACCAAGGGAAGACATAGGTGCAAAGCCTGGCTGTGTTCTGCATGCTTGTAGTAGCCAGGAGGAAAGGACTCCAGGCCGGAAGGTTGCAGTTTGCCTTCTGAATCACTGGCTGCAGGCAGGAAGCACTGTCTCTTCCTCCCAGGGGCAGGGACACTGAGATGCTGCCTCAAATCCTACCCCCAGAAAAGCCAGACTCAGGGCCTGGGGAATAAGCAGAGGCCAGAGGCACTGCTCCTACTCCCCACCTGCTGTGACCTGCAGGGAGCTGGCAGGAGTGGCTGGCAGGTGGGACTCACTGGCTCAGCTCAGCTGCGGACTCCCTCTTCTGAACCCCCTGGGGAAGGAATGCGCTGTGCCCTTGAGGTTTCCTGTGACCAACACTCTGCCAGGCTCCTGTGGTCCCAGGATCCCAGCCCCCCCCCCCGCCTCAGGGCTTTTTCCAGAGACAGATTCCATAGAGACCGGGAAATGAGGTGGAAACTCCTCTCCATCAGGACCAGCATTTCTGAGAAACTCAGAGTAACACGCTGGGGTTAACCCACTTCCAACTTTCCATACAAAAGTGATAGTTAATGCCTTTAATTTAAAATTACACTGTACAGTATGTTTTAATCAATTATAGGTAACTCATTTTATAAAGTTATTCAGTCAAAAATGAGGAAGATGAAAATATAAATCATAGACAGATTTGCTGTTCATAAATAGGCAAGTTTTCAACAATGGATGTTTCCCTACCGCAGCGAAGTTTTCCTTTATACTGTATCTTCACGGATTATGCAATTACTAGAGTTTTGTAGACTATTTGGAAAAAATAATGAAACAACGGGAAAAAGAAATAGGATCACCTAATTCTACCACCCAGAGATAATTGTTTTCAGTAATTTGTTTATTTTAGTCAGCACACATGAATATACAAACTATGTTACTTAGTTTTATAAAATTTGAATTATTATCATAATTGTTTTCAGTAATTTGTTTATTTTAGTCAGCACACATGAATATACAAACTATGTTACTTAGTTTTATAAAATTTGAATTATTATCTATTCTCTCATAATGAGCTTTGTTATGTGTTGACTATTACACTTCAGTTTTCTCTGGGAAGTTTGGTTGTATGTAAGACTATAACTGGCTTTGTATTTTATTTCCCTCATACAGTAATCTGAACTTATTGAGAAAACGTTTCCGGAATTCTCAGTGCCACAGTGACTTTCGGCCCAGCTGACACTCCTAGCGCCCCCACCCTGCGGCATCTCATGAACCAGCTTGGCGTTGGCCTCACACCTCGTCTGCCGCCAGGGCTCCTATTAGAGACAAGCCCCTCTGCTCTCAGGACAACCCAGTCCCTGGGCTGGGTCCCAGGACAGTCTTCCCTACCCCAGGCAGCAGCCAGCAGCCCTCCTGCCTCAGCAGGCTGCTCCGTGGTGCTCCGTGGTGCCACCTGTCTGGGGCATGGTCGTGTCCTGGGGACTCCTGCAGAAATGGGAAAGTGATTAAACCACAGTGTTTTGTCCTGAATAAAACTCAGTGCTTAGCATGGAGCTGGGTTTGCTGATCAAATTCAATCACAGGTAGAAGCTTGAACGAGTAGAGGAACGGAAAGGTCAGCTGTCGCTAAAGCCAGGAACCTCCAGGCTTTCCCAGACCTCACCTTTTTATACAGATAAATATAAGTCTGTAGAAGACAGCGTGGACCTTCTAAAGCCCCAGTTCTGAGCATCAGTTCCTGAACTTTTCACAGGATCCCAAGGGTCCTGTGTCATCAAGACAGCAAGCTGCAGCCCCAGACAAAGGTTCCTGTGATATAGAAAGGCCCCATCTGCTACTGGTGTCCCTGGTCCCATGTCCACACTGCTCAGCCTCTGCACTGCAGGCTTCTTTCTTAGTGAGCTAATGTTGACTTTAAAACCGCAGAGAATGTCTACTAACTAAGCAGCAGCAGAGCTGAAGCTGCGAGTGATGTGAAACCTTTTTTGGGTTTCTTTCCCTCTGGCACAGTTGGTAAGGACCGTCTGCCAAGGCCGAGGCAGGGTCCTAGGTCCACTGGACTAGGGCGAGGGCATCTCAGCGTCCTGTGAGCAATGGGAGCAATAGTGCATCCTGGAGCGGCTGGGCCCCAACCCTGACACCACTCAGCCAAAGCCAGGCGGCACTGCCTGCAATCACCATGGCTGGGGTGGACGTGCTCCCTCGGCACCTGCCCAGAGAGCCCTCTGTCCCTGTGCCTCCATAACCACCTCCGTATCACCTCTGTATCCCCGTGGAGTGGAGTGATTCTGCTCAGGGACAGCGACTCATCACGGCGACAGTGGTTTGCTCCTCCTCCCTCCGCTAAGCAGGCACAGTACACGGTGATGACCTGGCTCATTTTCTCCAGAACCCCCCAGATTCACCTGAAGACCACCCATCTTAGCAGGCGTGGTGGCACGCACCTGTAATCTCAGCACTCTGGCAGGAAGGTTATAAGTTCAAGGCCAATTTGGGCAACTCAGTGACTTAATGAGGCCCTGCCAAATGTATAAGTAACACCCCGCACTGGCTGAGCAGTTCCTTCCCTCCCTGACTCAGCCTTCTGTGTATTGTCCCTTATCTTTAGTTCTCCATCCTCTCACTGTCCTTCCCCTTGGGAATTTTGAGAGCTGCACTAGATGAGGCATCAGAAGAGCGGGTGATTCCGAAGCCCTGGGCCTTCAAGTTTCCCTCTGCAACCAGGGTGCAGTCGGGTGGGGAACAGAGGGGCAGCCCTGGGCTGTGGCAACCTGGTGCACTTTTGCCTCACACCAAGCTTACTCACCGTCTTGGTCTCTGCACTGCAATGGGAATCAGGAACTCCTGGGTATCTGGTAGGGCTCCCTGGCCACAGGGCTGATGGGTGAAGGACACAGGAAGTGTCAGGGCTGAGCCCACGAGATTTTTTCCTGTGCTCCTCGCTGCCTGGCACACAGCTGGCCTGGAGAAAGAGCTGGGCACATGGATGTCCTTTCCCCCACGCAGGGGACAGTGCAGAGTGTGTGGGCAGCCCCCCAGGCGTGCTCAGCATGGTTCTCTCTCCTAGCTTCTGACAGGGTGGGAGGAAGAGCACGGGGAGGGGCAGGAGCAGGTCACCTTCCTCTCCCTAGCCTCGGGTCGGGGCTGCTGACCTTCCACTGCACGTGGGTGGCCAGAAGTTTCACCCAGGAGTGAAGAGGGTCCCATGGGCTCCTTAGACCCCACGTACCTCCGGTGACACAGCGGCTCCACACTTCCTGACTCTTTCATTTCAGGTCTAGGTCTTTTTTCCCTTGTATATTAAACAGGTCATAAAACATCTGGGGCTTCAGACAGGATCCACTGCAGTACTTAGGGAGGTAACATTTTATCATACGCAGCGTTCTGGAAATGTAAGATGCCACTAATGGCGCTAAGAAACTCGCCTGAACTAAATGACATCAAAGCCAGGAAGCCTGTCTCCGCACGGATAGTCTTTAGGGGTCCTCCAGCTGGTAAATCAGGTTGAAAATGAAAAGGTTTTAGTGCAGAACACATCTTTGGTCCTGGGAAGACGGGCGCTGCTCGCCCCTGGTTCTGAAGGCAAAATGCTGGGTCCCAGCTTACCCTCTGACGATTCATCAGCTACCGAATGTCGCCTTCTCCCAAGGTGAGGAGAGCCATTTCCTTTGCTTGGTTGCCTTTTCCATCTCCCCCTCATAAACTTCTATTTCTTCCTGAGATTCAAACTCCTCTGCAGTGGGCCCATGGCCACGTGCTTAGCCCCTGTTTGTGGCCTTGTATTTTAACTGAAAATTGGCATCCATGATCCTCACTGCTGCCCTCGGTCTTCTAGCAGGTGGATGCAAAGTGTGTGTCCACAGCAACACTGCTGCCAGGTGGCTCTTCACAGGCGATCCAGTCACTCTGTCTGCTTCTTCATTCTGATGCACTGATGGCGGATACCAGGGGTTAGGACAGGGCAACAGGAGTAAGTTCCACCTTGGGCTATCACTGTCTCTCAGCATCAAACTTTCCTTGCTGTAACTTTTCCAATATAACCACCCATTGCCCTGGCTACTCCAGCCGGAGGCACAGCTTTCACTTGGTTACCCCACCCTCCTCCTTTTTCGGTAGTGAAAAGTAGAACTCAACGTCGGTCACTTGGTAGAGCCAGTGAAAGAGAGAAGTTTCTTATACTTCGGGTAGGAAATTTTGGGTAGTGTTACCAGTGACACAGTTTCTTACATCCCAGGGAACAAATCAGGGGCACATGGGGAACACTGACCATGTTCTCTTCTCCTCTGCCTACACGGAGTTGGGGACCCCAGCAGGGTTTTGAAACCCAATTGCCAAGGCAGGTGATTCTAATGAGCCATCACAGAGTAGACCCTTAGACTTAGGGAACCTTAGGTTTATTGAACAAGAAGCAGGTCAGATTTCCCCATAAGGAGAACATCGGACCTAACCACGGAATTTGATTCGGTTCTCCTCCAGCTCGGGTTGCAGCCAGAAACACGGGGAAGAATCGAGGAGTTCGCGTGCCGAGTGCTCCTGTACCCTTTCTACACCAGCCTCTGCTCTCCCACTGTGGGGCGAACACTAGGCTTTCTACAGCTTATCTGCATGTTACAGTAATTAATCTACCCAGGAGTCCAACCAGTGTTTATCGAGCGATTATTTCACTCTGCATGACTGCAGAGGTGCTGGGGGAGGCTCCCCGAGCCGCAAGGCCAGTGGGGGGGTCAGCACGTGCACTGCCCACCCCAGGATGGGTTCCATCTGTGACACCCAGGGCAGATTTTGGGGAATCTGGGGTGCAGCACTTGTTCATCCACAGGTGAATATTCCTTCCTTCCCAGGTGGCAAACAGCAAAATATCTACTGAGGGCCACTTGTCACTGTCATCCATTGTTGGTTACTGGAGCTCAGAGGTGGCTGAAAGAGCTTGCTTATTCATTCAGCAGCCACACGCCACGCACCTGCTATCATTAGGCAAGATGGTAGGGGCTGGTAACAGTAAAATAAATAAACCAGCGCTTCCCACTGGATCTTAAAGTCTGCCGGGGAGGAGGGGCAGTCAACATTTTTAAAACCCTAGAATTGTGCTGCACAGTGCAGTTAAGAAGAAAACTAAAGAGGTGAAGGGCAGAGAGGGTCATGTCAGACAGTGACTGGCCACGGGGAATGATCTCAAAGGGAGACCAGGGAGACAGAGCCAGGTGGAGACAGAGGCAGCCACCCACTCTGGTGTTTAATAAACCCATGCTATTTCCAGCAAATGTGTGTTAAATAAGACCTATCTCCTCACTTCAAAAGGCTCACTGAGCAACCGTGAAGGCACAATTCTGTAAATTATAAAAAAGAAATAGAAACATAACAGAAATCCCAGCCCAAGCACTACGGCCCTCGGTGTCCTCAGGAAGATGGGCTCCAGGACCCCCCCCCACACACACACACGCATGTGCTAAGCTCTGCGGATGCTCAAGGCCCTGTGTAAGCAGCACGCATTAGCCCAGATCCTGTGCGACTCCCCCGGGCCGCACGAGATCACGCTGACACCTAACTCACCGCAGATGCTGTTCACCTGGTTGCAGCGCCGCTCAGGAACCAGTGACAAAACGACCATCCGTGCTAGGTGCGATCAGAACCCGAGGCCCAGCGTGCAGGGCTGTGAGGTGGAGGCGGCTGGTTGCGTGACTGCTTCGCCTTCCCCTCCTCTTGTGCCCTCCCGACCACGCACACTCTGATCACCGCGGCCCCTTCTGGGTCTGGAGCAACTGCCTTTGCGTGTTCACATGAACATCTGTGGGAACCATCCTCAGGGTCAGGTTGACTCACAGCCACCACCGCCCTGGCTCAGGACAGAACCCAGTGGCACCTCTGAGGAGGGATTGCGCCCATGGCCCCAGGTGCTGCACATCACGGCATTCCTGTGCCAGCTGGGCCCCTCCTCTGTCCCATATCTTCTGCCAGTCCCTCTTCAAAGGATGCCACCTAAAATTTCTCCTTGTGAGCTACTCTAAGTCGTCACCTTCATACACTTTCCCTCATCAGCATCTTCAGGAAGCAATCACTGCCCAGACCCAGCTCTCCGCCTCCGCGGCTCTGTGCCAGTGGATCCCGTCAGCTATGACGGGACATAGTTTTTTTAATTGGGTCTGCACTGAACACGCACAGACGTTTCTATCATTATTCCCTGAACAGCACAGAGAACAGCTGTTGGCCCGGCTCCCACGCTGCTCTAGACGCACAAGGAACCTGGAGGTGGCCCGAAGTGCTGGGAGGGCTGCGGAGGCTGCTGCAGATGCTGCAGTTTTATATCAGGAAGCTGGGTCTGCGGGGTCCCAGAGCCAGGCTCCCCTGGACCCTGAGGGCCACCTGTCTTGTGATTCCATTTTCTTGAAAAGATTCTCCCCTTGATTAAAATGGCCACTCAGAGCTGGTGCCCTCTGTGCTGGCCTGGTGGAACTGTCCCTTCCGGTGTGGCCTGCAGCTCCCCACTCCCCGGCCTCGGCCTCGCTCCTCGCCTCCTCCAGCTGCTCTCCCAGGGTTCTGCAGACAGACTCCCGCTGCGCGCCACCCTCCTCCCCACCGTCACTCCACACGGCTGCTGCAGACCTGGCTTCCTCTTCTCCCGGGCTCTACCATGCCTGTGAGGTCAACGTCTTCCCACTTCCTCCCTCCTGAGCCCAGAACCACGTCACCCCGGCACCTTGTGTGGACAGTGCTGGTGGGGCTCTCCCCATCATCGTGACCTCCACACCCTGTTTCTCTTTTCTTTTTGCAGCTGAACCATGGGATTGGTCTTTCCTGCTGTCCATCCCATGGAGACACTAGCGCCCTCCTCCCTGCTCTGTGGAAACCGCTCCACTGCCAGCACAGCTCCCAGGGCCACTTCCTCTAGGCCATTTCGCCTACACCCCCAGCTCTGTCCTCACCAGCGACTCAGAACAAGGTGCAGCCCAGGGTGGCAGTCAGGTGCTATCCCCAGAGGCTGCTCTGTGTCCAGACTGCAAGCTGCTCACCTTGCTGAGCGCCTCTGTTACCCAGAACTCAGCACCTGACACCCAGCAGCTGCCTCCAGTACCTGTGTGTGTATCAGCTTTCGTCTCACTGCGGCTCTGGGCCCAAACTTCAGCACCACATCACACTCCACTGTGTTCCCTCTCCTCAGAGACCACAGCCCCAGGGGTCTCTGAGACCTCGGCCAGCTCTCTGTGACCCTCAGAACCAGACACATGTGGAACGACTGAGATGAGGGGGAACTAGCCCTGGGTCCCTGGGTCCCTGGGCCACACCCAGTTCAGTCAGGGCTCCCCCACCCCCCATCTCGGATTCTGGAAATATTTCCTGCCCCCTAGGGGGTGCCCGGTGTCTCTGGCTGCTGCCTGGGTGTGACAGATCCAGTCCCAAGATTAAAGGGCCTCATTAACTGAGGAAGTCAGAGGACTCCCATGTCCCCGGTATCACAGAGAAAACACACATTGGCATCACGGTCCAAGGATCACAGGCTTCCTAACACGACCTCATCTCGAGACAGCAGCTTCCTCCTACAAACCCCAAAGCCAGCCGGGCCCCTGGTCCTCATACCTGCAGCCCCTCCCAGGTTCCACTCTGATGCAGCCCGAAGATCCCTTTTCGTAGAGCTTTGCTTCCCTTTCTTTGGGCCTGACACCCTCTACAGCCCAGCTGGATGTCACCTCTGTCACCTCTCCACCCTGTGGGACACACAGCTCCTTGCCTGACCTCAGAACGTATTCTGCCAGGGTGGGGCTCGCATGTGGATTTTGTTAGGGTTCCTGCTGATGCCAGTTTCTGTGCCAGGTATGGAATTTTGCCTTTGCTGACAGCCAACGAGCCTCTGGAATAAGGAGGCAAGTGGGCGCGTCTTTGGAGTGGGGTGAGGCACACATTTGGAGAAAAGAAACACGTACTAGCAGCACGTCCACCACTAAATTGATTAGCAAGAAACCGAAGTTTTAGATATGATGATAAAGCCCACAACCAGTGTTTGCCAGATAAATCACTCTTCTCTGGTAACTTCCCCAAGCTTTACTTTAACAAGAAAAAAAAGATACCTTGCTTTTTACTCTGTCAGGGTCTCTGCTCTGTGATTGAAAATGCAATCTGCTTCTCTTCAGAGAGAAGGAAACAGAAACGAAAGTGATGCAGTGGTGGCAGCACACAGTGTGGGAGCAGCTGTCACCTTCCCGTCCCCAGTGCTAATTGGATCTTGACTGAAGAGGAAGGAGGAGCGGTGATGCCAGGACTGAAGCCCCACCCCCCTGCCCCGTGTCCCCACGGTGACAGAGGGACCAGCGAGGGGTCCCGCTCACCCCTGCCACAGCACACACTGCAGACCTGGTTCCTGTGCTCACTGCTGAGCCTCAGCCCAGCCGGAGGAATCAGAAAGGAAATCTCAACATGAGGACACCTCCAGGGCCGGCCGAGCGAACAGGCTGAAGCAATTATAAATGATCCCTGCCTCTGCCTGCTGTTTTCTTAAATGACCTGCTATACAAGAGGAATGTTAGGACGCAGGGACGGCCAAACGCGAGATGAATGTGTTCCCCACCTCTGCTTTAACTAGTTAGCAAAGAAAACCTCCTTAAAAACAACACAGAGAGAAAGCGCACTCACTGCTTGTGTCCTCTGCGCTAGTGCAGGGGAAGGTAAGCACCGGAAGAAGTCCCCGCTCAGCCTTACGCCGACGCATTAGAGGAAAACAACTCAAGGTTTTCACCCAACTCCACGTGGGTTGCAAACAAGGTGGTTAAACGGTAAGAAAGACGCTGCTCCCACCTCACAGTGCAACTGAGGTCAGCGTGCACCAGGTGCTTTGTTCTTCTCTACTTACAACTTCGATTTCATTAAAAATAGAGCTGGCCAGGCAAACGCCTGCCTCTGTTCTCGGGCCTCACACAGGGAGCCCACACCTCGGCAACGCATCTACCTATGAGATGCGTCCACTCACAAAGGGAAGGGAAGTCCTGCGACAGGAAGCTTGGAGCCGGGAGGGCTGTGCAGGGCAGTACCATGCCCTCAGGAAAAGGCCCAGCAGGAGAGGCAGGGGTCTGGAGGGACAGGGACAGAGACGGCTGAGTGCGTGCGAGGCCAGGGTGGTGTGTCTGAGGAAGACAGACCTGCGACAGGATCTGTGACTCCAGCATGGTTAGATTCCTTCCACTTTTCTCTGGGAGAGCCAGCTGGAGAGTAGCATGACTGTTGCCCTATGGCTCTCTAGCTACTCACTGGGCCACCCCTGCTCAGTGCCCCATGCAGTCGGAACCCTCCGCACTCACAGGTCTTCTGAAAGACCCCGTCTGCAGCTTCTGGGGTTGAGAGAGGAGTTTTCCCCTTACATATCCATTCCTCACAGTATTACACCTTGAAGTTATCTTCAGAGCAGCACAGGCAAAACGTTTACTTCTCTCCTCATTTTGGAAGGGATTTTTCCAGTGAGTTGCTGCTTCCTACAATCTAATCAGGTTTTTAACTTTACGAGTAGACATTAGCTTTTGCTTCCTTTCAGACTCGGCTCTAGATGCTGCCCCAACAGGCAGATGTGTATTGATCAGCTCAGCTCCTGGGGCTCCAGGAAAAAAACATTTTGATAAGCAAAACAGCATGAATGTGGATAAGAAAACCTGAAATCTACAGAAGACACTGAGGCAGCAAGAGCAGACCTGTCAGCTGGACCTGCAGGAAGCTAAGGGCCCCTCCTGCAGAGAGGGGAGGCCCGGCTCCTGAGCCCAGGGCTTACACAGGGGTCCAGGTCATGGGGGAGACACATGCAGCCCAGAGGGGAGTCCTGTCTGGGTGTGTAAGGACATCCTTGAGGGAAGGAAGATGCCCAGGAGACTGACCAGGTCTTTGCGTGTCCTGCAAGGGTAGTCACACCCAGGAACGGCACCACAGGTGACCTGAGAGGACAGGGCCCAGGGCCAGACAGAGGTTGAGACCAGCTCCAGGACACAGCCATGGCCCAGAGGAGTAGAAGATGGCCCAGGGCCACTGTAGGATCCACTTCCAGTGCTGCTGGTAGGAGGAAGGACAGGAATTACTCTTCATGGTGACTGAGCAGAATGGCTGGAGAGAACCACAGCTGCCCCAGACTGAAGATAGCAGCAGCTGCAGGACTGGGCTGGCTTCAACATTAACAGAGCAAAAGGGTAGAGAGCCCAGGGAGGCCCAGGCACGCCAGAGTTGAAAGCCATTAGACTAGCTGGTACTGGGGACCCTTGAACCATCTACAGTTTAGGAGTGGAAGCACAGCAAGCAGCGTTTGTGCATTTTCAAATAGGAGTCTCCTTCCCTGTACCGTGATGTTTCTTCACTGGCTTAAGAACTTGCAGACCAACATGCACAAACCAATTTCCAGCATGCTAGAGGTGGAAAAGCTGCTCTTAGTATGATTCCACGTGGACTCTGAGATTGCTGGGCTCTCCCTGGCAGTGTAGACATGAGGAACACACTCTCTCCTGGTCCCAGGGCCCCCGAGCATACACAAATCCCCGATATAAAATGGTGCAGTGTTCCCCTAGAACCTACCCTCATCCTCCACGTACTCCAACCCATCCCTAAGTTATACCTGATACACTATCAACACCATCAGTGGCCTTTTTAACTGTGTATTTTAGGGACTAGGGCAGGACAAAAGCAGATGCTCAGCACAGATTCCTTTCTCTTCCCCGGGTACTGTGGTCCGGTGCTGGTCGGATCCTCAGGTTCAGAAGTTGTGGGCACTGGGGTGATGGAGCTGCTGTGGGGATGTTGCTTGCCTGGGAGAGGCCTGTCTTCATGAGAAGCTCTGACCAAGGGGTGGCACATGTGAGGAGAGCGAGGCATGTAGGATTGAAGGGTGAGCAGAGGGCAGAGGGGGCAGGGAAGAAGGACAGGTGACACAGTAGTGGACAAGGAGGCCAGGGTGAGGGGCCAGATAGGGAGACCTGGGCTGGACCTGCACCCCGCCCCTCTAGCTCAGTCTGGACCCATCCGCCCTCTGGGCAGCCCTGCCCTGCGATCCATGATGCCCAAGGGAGGGCTGGCATCCAGCAATCCGGCTCAGCACCTGATGCCCACGGGCAGGGCATGGTGCTCTGGGACCACTCTGAGACTGGGGTGTAGGGCTGTGTGATCCCAGGGGAACAAGTTCAAGGGCCTAAAGCCAACCCCAGTAATACATGGGGGAGCCACACAGAAGACTGTTAGGAAACTGCAGGAGGCCCTGGGGGAGGCAGGCGGTCACAAAGTCAGCAGGCAGGACAGGCACAGGGACAGGCAAGCCATGCTGCAGCCCAAGACAGGAAGAGCTCGGCCTGCCTGACGCTGCCCAGGGAGAAGCCGCTTGAGTCCCTCACGCCAACGCTTCAACCACAGCATGAAAAACAGAAGTAATCTAAGTGTGTTCACAAGGTTGTTGGGACACAATAATAGTGTAAGGCACACTTACAGAGTAGCAAACTTACAGGTATTTCACAGGAAAAGCTAGAGATCAGCGAGAGGCCTGTGACCGTGCTCCTGCGGCCTGTCACGTAGCTGCCCTGCTAACTTCAGTGAGCCCCGGCTGACTGCATCCAGACGGTGCCCTGAGCCGACTTGCTGGGTTACTTGCTCCCCGGACTTCAGGCCCAGGACAGACCGGCCCAGTCGAGGCCACATTGAGCCCTGCTCTGCCCACAAGAACCCCTTCCCTTCTCTCCTAGAACATTCCCATATTGTGACAAATGATTCCTTTCCTGGAAAGGAAATATTTAGAATGACCTGGCTGACAAGGCAGGGAACCGATCACATGATAACCTGCCCTCTGCTTTTGTACTTCCAGCTTAGAAAACGTGTGTAAGTTTCTGTTTCACTCTCCTCACTGCTAGCCATCTGGACTCCATCCCACCAGCCCGCTGGCATAATAAACAGTTGCCTTCTGGACTCCTCCGTTCAAAGAGTCTTCCGTTTGGTTTGACACTGGGTTTTCTGCAGCGAGAGGAATACCAGTGGATTACAGCACAGCGCTTCCTAGAGTGCCCTTGAAGGGTCAGCAAACCTCGCCACACCCTGCGCCCTGTGCGTGTGGATCCGGGTGGGTCTTGACCAAGCTGAGCTTGAGCCCTTGCTTCCCACGCGGGACATCACTGCCTGTGTCCGCACCCTGCACTGTGAGGGTCCCCTGGGCCAGAGCCAGAGCCGACCCCCAGCTGGTCCTTCCTTTGCTCCCCCTTTCTCTAGGGCATGCGTTACCGTCCTCTTACCTGGAGGAAAACACTGTTCTCAAAGGAGCCGCAGAAACGTTTCCCGCCTAGAGGAGCTCAGGGCCTGGCTGTCGCTGCCGCCTCAGTCCGGGCGCTGCTCTCTGTGCCTCACCCCACATCACTAACCGCCCTGCACCAGATGCCTGCGCCTGCCTCTACCCTCAGTGAGACTGAAATCTTCAGGGAGAAAAAGTCTAAAAGCCCTGTGTGTCAAGGAGAGGACAACCGACATTCGAAAATACATTTTTGATCTTTCTTGACTTACTAGTGAACTATTACTTTTATCTCAGAGGGGACCATGAGAAGATGCATAGGGGGCCCGTGTCCCCGGCCCCCGCGATGGTCCCCGAGGTCCAGCTTGCGTCCCCCACATGGGCCGCAGCCCCTGCTCCTCTCTGTCCGGCTGCAGCAGGAAAAGCTTGCTGGCACTGCTCGTGGAAACTTAAGCTTTCCTGTCCCAACCCCGGGGCTGGAACCCCCAAATCACACCCCAACAGCAGCAGAGTGAGTCAGCAAAGACACTCCCGGTGCCGCCTCTGCGAGGCGTGGGGGCGCCAGGGCTGCAGCAGGAGAGGAGCTCGTGAGAGAGCAGGGGGCCCAGGCGGCATCCCAGAGGAGAATTGCGGGGTCCGGGGGCGCCTCCCAGGCCAGGGCGGGGGAGCCCAGTGTGCACTCAGCCTCGCGCCTGGGGACCACTGTGCCCGTGGAAACCTGGGGGAGGGGCACGCACGAGGTGGGCGCGGGAAGGTGCACGGACCGCAGGGTGAGGTCTCCACCGCTCTCCGGTCCGGCTGCCCTGGACTTGCGTGGGACGAGCGCAGATCTGGGCGGCTTTTGTCTGCAGAACTACAGAGCATTTTCGCTAGCTGGCAGTCCAACCGTTAGTCCATCAGTTTGCCCCTGAACACTAATGAAATGCTATTTGGAGCAATCTGAAACGGCAGCACGCGGTCCCTTAAGCAGATTGTGAAGAGAATATAGGGAATGTGTGAGCAGGTCAGTTAGCAGAGTGCATCCCATGACAAATACCCACTCACTGGCTGTTGACAGGCGTGCTAATCCCGATTCTGAAATCGGGAGCATAAATTCATCTGCAGAGCCATCTGTTTCTAACACTCCAAAATACTGCCATTGCATCACGGAGGATGTCATCTGGTGGCATGATGCCCATTAGCTCCTTGGTGAGAGTTGTTACGGAAAGTCATAAAGAAACTGCTGCTGTGGGAGAGGCAGGGGCTGCCTGGAGCCGGTGGCCAGTGGGGCCCTAACCAGTGCCCCTTAGCGCACTCCTGGCTGTGGGATGTGTGTCTGCAGGGCAGGGTTTCATCTCCACCTGCCCGGGGACAGGGCCATTTCAGACCCAGGCACACACTTGTCCCTTAAGAAGCTAACAGGTACCTCACTGGTTTAATGTTGACTGGTTTTCAATATCTATGGAGAGTCTTAAGTTAGTTACTTTAAATTTTAAAGGATGTTTTTCTAAGAAGAAAAATACAGCTGAATCTTGATGTCCCAGGTACAGTCCTGAAAACTTACTGCAGAAATAAAGGTTCAATCGTACAGAACCACATGCTCAGTGAAACATAAGAATGTGACATAGGATCCCCTTGAAACTGTGGCAAGGGTGTTACGTTTGCTTTATTACAAAACTAGGTTATTTTTATACATATTATTTTTAGAGTAAAGACACAGAATCATTACAAACCTGAATCACTTCACTCCTGCACCTCCTTTCTTCTTCTCAAGCCCTGCTGTTTCTTAAAAGATGGAACCTCCCATTGCTGCCCACCTGGACACCGCCCATGTCTCTGTGGGTGCAGCTGAAACCTCGCTTCTTTGACTCAGGGAGGAAGGAAGCGTAACTGTGAGCACTGGTGCTCAACCCTGCTGCAAGGAATCTTTGACTTCTCTAACTGTGCGTATAAAATCAGGCACAAGACAGGTTCTCCCTGCTGCTTTCGTGGAGCGATGCACTGTAGGGCAGGCACCAGCAGGTCCCTTTTCCTCCTAAACGTTCTCAGGCAGCCCTGGGATGTCAAAAAGATATAAGCTCCCCAGGGCTGGGGCCTGGCCATGTTCCCTGCTCCCTGCACTGGCCTTTGCCCTCCCTGTCTTTCAGTGCCTTCTCTGCTACAGCTCTTTCCTGACCTTTCCTGTCCTCCCTGTTCCACGTCCCTTTGAAATTTGGTCTTCCCAGGAGACCTGCTTGCAGTTCTCTGTAAACTGTAAGCTTCTGGAGGACAGGCCCCAAGACCGCTACCACTGTGCTCTCTTCCCTGCAGTGTGGTGCACACACCTGCACTTGTGGAGCTGATAGTGAGCTGGCTGTGTTCCCGCAGCAGCCCAAGGGCTGGTGCCACACAGGCTGACCTGCTTCCCCTTCAGTCTCTTTGTAATTTTGAGTCTAAAGCATGTGTCCACATGGAGCTGGCTCACACTGTTAAAGCCAATCTAACAATCACTCCTTTGACTGCAGCTCTGACCCACCTAGGTCATTATTCTTGAGGTTGTTGCTTTTACATCTGCCATCTTGGTTTTAGTTGTATGCCTCATGGCTTTTTTACCTTTTTTATTTTATTTTGCATTTGCTGTATATTTTCAACATAGATTTTAATTTCCTTATGGGCTTTTTCATTATGTGTTTGACATTATGTTTTAACAGTTGTCTTAGGGTTTGTCATACATGTGCTATATCAGAATCAACTTCAGGTTTATATAATTCTGCTGACAGAGAAATGTTACATCTATGTAATTCTTTTTTCATTTTCCCTCTTCTTATAGTATGACTTTTATGCATATTATATCTGTTTATGTTCCAAACTCAAAACCATCATCATCACTTTATAATCATCACTATATTATTGGTAGCTTTTACTACACATCTCCCCAGTGCTAATTTTGGCAAATACATGTGTTCATTTCTATATTACAGACCAAACATTATGTTATATAAATATTATTTTTTATAATTGCTTTTAGTCAGTTATATAAAGAAAGGAGAGTGCATATTTTTGTCACTAAGACAAAATAGCAAATATCCACAATTTAAAGATTTAAACTGGCTCATGTTTTTAGAGGGTTTAGTTTGTGGTCAGCTGGATCTAAGAAATGTCATGGCAGGAAAGCTGCTTAGCTCATGATTACAGGAGGCAGAGTAGAGGAACAGGACCAGAGAGGAAGGGACAAGGGACCAGACACACAACACAAGGCAGTGCCTCTATAACCTATCAGAAACATGAGAATAATGCTCAACTAATCCTCTTGGTGGCTCTTGTGCCAACCAAGTTGACATGATTAAGCTTAACTGTTACATTCCACCCCTTTCCAACTTTAAACCTTAGATCATACTTTAAACCATACTTCATTTCCAAATAAACACAATACTAAGCTAACATTTTGTCTAACATGATACAATCATCTTGTGTACAATAAAAATTGCAGCAATCCCTTCTCCAAAGTTTTAGAAGTTTTAACATTTTTAAAAGTTCAAGTCAAGTCTTTTTTGAGACTGAATGGAACCCTTACCTGTGAACCTCTGCAAAAATAAAAAACAAATCACACAATTCCAAGGTATAATGCCACGGGATAGCACCTTTAGTTTAAAAGAGAGGACTAGAAGCCACCACTGCTCCAGGGCGAGAACTATTGGCATTTCTTAAGCTCCTCATCATATTGGAACTTGGGGTGCTGGGAGAACTGGCAGCCAGCTCTCCACCCTGGTAAGCAGCTGGGGGGCCTCATAAGCCACTGCCCTTCCAGGGCAAAAACTATTGGTGTTTCCTGAGCTCTGCATCATGTTGGAACTTGGGGTGCTGGGAGAATAGGCAGCCAACTCACCACCCTGGTAAGTGGTTGGTAGTCTGCTGATGTGTGGGCTAAGAATCAGACATCGATCCTCCCTACCTCTCCACCCCCACCCCGGCCCATTAGCAAGTGCCAGCCAGAGGCCTGCGTATTTCTTGGGAGGATGATTGCATGCAGTGTGGCAAGTAAGGGGGATTTCCTTCTAACATCTCTTTGAAGGCAAATATTTTTATCCCTGTTTTGCTCAGTTCTGTTTAATGGTACTGCTCTATTCAATATTCTGTTTTTATAAGTTCAATATTTCCTTCCATTTTGCTCTACCTGATTGAAAGAACAGTTATCGTGAACAGAACGGGATGTATTATTGTGCCTATTGCTGTTGTCCTGGTGACCTGCTGTGAGGTTCTGTGCCAATTTCACTGCACTGCCTCGCATGGGTTTATTCTGTCTTTTGCTGCTGTATTTTGCTACCTTCAAAAAAAAAGTATATAACAAAGTAATAAAATACCTCCAAAAAACTCCCTACAGGCACCAAAGCTGATCCATGGGACATGGATGAGGAGAAACTCAAAAACAAAACAACAGAATAGTATAAGATGATTAAAAAGTAAATAACAACAACAAAACAGGTCAGTAAGGTACTGAGCAACCTGAAACAGGATATAACTAAATAGATAATGGAGTTAAAAAGCAAAAGGAGGAAAAGAAAGTGCTCTAAAGGATATAACTGCATGTATGTTTAAGTGTGTAGGATTGATTACCATGTTGCTAAGTTTTTATTGGACATTGAACAAACAGTCTCACTGTTTGAATGTCCACTTTGTATGCTTTAATTTTGTAACTTGAACAACTATGTCTAATAAGACAATGTGTAATTTATCAACTAGTGATTTCTTACTGTTTCTTTTTTTTCTGAAATTCTGTATTGTTTCTACCCCTTTTTCTGTATTGCTTTTTTTCTCTTTAAATAAAATTAAAAATAAATAAATAAAAGAGAGGAATATGATGATAGAAAAGAATCAGGTCAAAATAAGAATCAAACCCAGCAAGGCAAATATCAAGTCCTGCACCTCCGTGGCCGGCACGTGGGGCACGAAGTGCTAAGAGGTGAGTTTGTAGTCTTGGGAGGCTCTTCCCCATTTGGACTCATAGGTTATAGCCCACAGGTCCTCTCTCATGGGCTGGCTCTATCCTCTCTCTGCATCTTTCTTTGGGGGATGCTTTGTGTTTTTGGCATCTTCAACCTCCTGAGCTCTCTACTGTACCTCAAGCTTTATTTTTATGGTTTTATGAACTGCCCTCTTAAGGTCACTTTGCCTGGCACTCCAGGCCCTTTTTGTCACAGATGAGTGGACCCCATAACTCTTGGTTTCTGCATGCCAGTAAACAGAGCATCATGTGGATGATGCCAAGGTCTGCCACCAGCCCAAACAGCAGCTAAGCCCCTTGAGCCATGGTGGTGGTAACCTCTGAGTGCCTGAATGGTTGAGCACAGTAAAATGAATCCTAGCAAGCCAGATTTTTGAATGGCCCTTCTGGAGCAGGTTAACAATTTTATGCTCTTAAGCCAGGGATGGTGGGATTTGCTGATTTTTGAGATGACTTTAAGGCTTTTTTTTTTTTTTTTGTCCCTGAAGAAAGCACTACTGTTTTTTAAATGTCACTAATCTCTTTAAAAACCATACTCCCTTTGGCTCCAACTTTACACATCATTTCTTTTGAGCTAAAGTTTAAGTTTTATAAATGCTTTGATCTTTTTAAAAATGATTTTTAATATAAATCTGTGTAAAAGCTGCCAGTGGTATTCATATTACAGGCTGAACACTGGGATGCCTTGATAGTTTTCTCTGCCTACATAGCTGCCTATGTAACTCCCTACATAGACTTCTGCAAGTTTCAGGACATGGGCAAAATGCAGACAGGTTCTTAGCCAGAATGTAATATACACGGCTTCTTGTCCAACTGCCAATGAACTTCTGTGCCCATCTAAAACTGCCTGAACCTGATCTTTATTCTTTGCTTATTTTTCAGCATTTTACTCTTCTGAACTCTGACCATTGTAGCATATAAAACACTGCTCACAACATTCTAGAGTCTCTCTAGCCTTCATCTTCAAGCCATAAAAACCTCCTCCCACAAGCCGGTTTTAAAGGCGTTAAAGCCATATGGTTATGTCCAGACACAGAAATGACTACCCCAAGTGCCAACTTTTGAATTAGTCTTTTTGTCACTGAGACAAAATGCCCAACTCTCACAACTTAAAGTGAGAGAAATTCAATTTGACTCATGATTTCAGGGGACTTGGTCCATTGTTGGGTGGCTCCAAGGCAGGAACATCATGACGGAAGAGTGCGGCAGAGCAAGGGTGCTCAGTGTTTATGGCAGTCAGCGGGGTCAGTGCCTGAGAAGGAGAGACAGAAAGACAAGGGACCCAAGATAACGTCTCCATGACCCTCCCAGACACCACAGGAGGTGTGATTCACTAATCCCCTAGGTGGCTCCGAGCAATCCAGTCGGCACAATTAAGCTTAACCATCACACTAAACATAATTCCTGTCGTCTAACTAAACATAATTCTTTGTCATCTGATCTGAATCACTATCTGTGCTCACTTGTTTTCAGCTTGCAGAGAGTGTTTTAGTACCTCTTGTAAGGCATGCTGACTGGCAAAATGTTCAGTGTTTATCTTTAAAGAATGATTTAAAGATATTCATTTTAAAGACAGCCCTTCTGGGTAGAGGGCTCTTGGCTTCCTGTTCTTTGTGTCTTTTTACAGTTCTACTATAATTTATTGACTTGCAAGTGCTTACGTTTGTCCTGCATAAAAGCTCATTAGTCCTCCCTAGCATGTAGGTTATTACTATTCTATGAGTTTGGGAAGTTTTCTGCCATCCCTTCTTCAAGAGTTCTTTATGCTTTCTCTTCACTCCTGCTCTGCGTATCTCAGTTGCATCCTAGATTTCTCTGCATCTAGGTTCTTTTTAAAATTACTTTTCTGTCTGATTCCAAATTGTATAATCCTTATCAATTCATATCCCAATTAGTTAATTCTTTCATCTGCCCATTTAAATCTACCCTTGAGTCCCTAAACTGATTTTTGTTGTTGTTATTATACTTTTCAGTTCAGGAATTTTTATTTGGTTCTGTTTATGATTTCTATCTCTTTACTAATACTTGCTAGTTGATAAGACATTGTCAATATACCATCATTTGTTTCTATAAATATGTTTTTCTTTTGTTCTGCAAATGTATGTACTTAAGTATTATTCTATGAAACTGGCATGTTTGACTGGCATCTCGTTAATTTAAGCTCACAGGTGTTTTTCCTCATACTATGTGCATCCTACTTTCTTATTTCTCCGCATCCTTTTCAATTTGCCTTTGTTAGAAATAAGACATTTTAGGGTACACTGGCCCTGAATTGAGTCTTGACTGGCTTGGGAGTGGGGACTGTACAATCAGTCTTGCTTCAAACACAGAGCATCTTCCCATCTTAATGAATGGTCACAGGGTATTGTGGCCACTCTGGGTGCTGTACCCACTACTCAGGCTTGCTATTATTTGCTTATTTTTTGGCTTAGTGATTGGCCTGGTTATTCGCTCTTGAGTACCCAGAGAAGGAGTTCAGAAATATCTGCTTCCACTTAACTGAACCAGCAAGTGCCTGACAACAATCACGTTTGCATCCTCCTGGCCCCTTCTCCAGAGGCGGAGAAAGCCCAGGGCTTTGCCCACCCTGCCTTCTCAGAGCCCGTGCTGCTCACGGGAGCCCGAGCTCCATGGCCCTGTCATGGAGGGCTGGACCAGAAGAGGAAGGACTGTAACCCCATGTCCAATGCACACAGCCTAACCACAAACACGTTCCTCCACGCGGTATAAACATCAGAGTTTGTGCAAACTCTTTAGCAAAGGAATTCATTCACTTTAAGAGACAAAGCACAGTATCTGGAGCATCACAGAAGCCCCTGGGTCCCTTAGTGATGTCTATCATCACTTAGTGATGGCCATGCTACCTTTGTTATTTACTGGCCTGAGCAAACTGCTCAGCATCAGTCTCTCTCTGTCTCTACACACACTCACACTCATACACACACACATGCACACTTGCTCTGTGTCTCTGGCCAGCCCTGGGAAGCCGTCATCTTGCCAGCACTGTGGTAACATCCGAAGGAATCCGCTTACAGGCAGGAAAGCTGTATCAGAGGTTTTGGGCCATGACTGAGGAGCCCAGCTTCTGGGGTACCTGGACAGGGACAGTGGCAGCACAAGACAGCTTGCTGGAATGCATGGTGGAGGAGGGGTGATCACCTCAAGGGTAGGCACAAAAGAGAGAAAAAGAAGGAGATGGGTGCTATGATGCCACCCCAATGATCTGGGCCTCTTGTTACCCCCACACCCCAGAGTTTATGAGAAGCAAGTTGTCAGCTCAGGAGGTCCCGGGGCCCATGCCAGGTCCAAACAATCACTGGCCAGAATAGCACCCCTCCTTGGACTGCAGCAGCAGCCACTGGGAGTAAAGGCTGGTCTCAACCTGTGAGAGGACTTCCCACCAGCTTCCAGGAGTGCCGTCTTGTCTTCTGAGCTGTGTGAAAGCCTTTTAGTTCCTGCTACACAGAAATGAAATGAAGGCTAAGGTCCAAAAACCAAAATCATTGGCGAGTAAGAGAAATCAAACAAGAAGAGAGGCAACTGGCTGAGAGGGAGAAGAAAAACAGAAATTACAAAGCCATGCTTGGGTGGAAGGAATGAGAGGCTTACAAAGGGCTGGGGGAAGTGTGCAGAAATCTGAGTGTGTGGAAGACTTGGCACACCCGGACACAGCTCCTGAGCCCTGTGGCTCATGTCTATATGTCCCCCAGAGCCTCATTGGGCATAGGCGGGGCTCCAGAGACAGGGCTGGATCTAGAGTGTGCAACGCTGGCATCGAGGGTGTGTGGTCTCCGAGTTAGTGCACTGACTGCTTTGGCATAGCTCTGAGTGTGGGTAACGGGAAGGCCTGCCCTGGCTGTGAGGGCTGCCCGCCCTAAGGGCATGTGGCCTGGGTAGAACATCAGGGACAGAGAGAAGGCTGCAGCAGGTTCGTTCATTGCTTCTTCACTACTTTGCTGCTTTGCCTGCCGTGGGCTGTTTCTCCTCCACGATGCCCCTGCCATGCCACTCTGCCTTGGAGCCAGATAGCTATGGACTGAAACCTCTATAAACTGTGAGCTCAAATAAGCTGTTCCTCCTTAAATCTTGTCTGTTGGGTATTTTGTCTCAGCAGTGAGCAAAGTAACTAGACACTGAGTTTGCATAGAGAGCTGCTGCCGCTAGCGTGGCTGGGATACTGCTACAAGAAGGCAGCCTCCGGTTCCGGCACCAGCCCAGGTCTGTGGTGTAAACACTCCACCACTGCTGGTCCCGGGTGATGCATCCAAGGCAGTGAGCATGGAAGTGGGAGAGGTACACAGAGGCTGCAGCCAGCAGACTCAGTTCTCAGCCCCAAAGGCGCAGCAGGCTCCCAGCTGAGGCCTGTGCCTAGCACGACAGGGGACTCCATCCTAGGCATGATCTCCTTCCATTCTCTAATGCAGGCAACCAGCTTGGTTCACAGTCATCCATGATAAAGAACATGGATCCTCTTTTCTCAGAGGATGGCTCAGGGAGGAAATAGAGGCACCGGCATAGCTACACTATGACATGAGCAGAGGAGATCAAATCAGACTGATGAAGGGCTTTATTTTCATCAAACCAGAGTTGAAAACACAAGCCAAGGACCTCTATGTACTCAAATGCAAAACAAAAGCAGCAGGTGAGACTGTGTGGTGAATGAAGACCAATCCCAAATGTGAGGGCAGATATTAACATCTCTTGCTGTGTTTTGTGGCAGCGTGGCATTAAAAAGAACCATATCCTAATTTGCTATCACTTTGACTTTGAGAACTTTATTCATTCCTATTTAATGTGTATCCCTATGCTGGAGAACTTCTGATGTGACCAGGATCTGCTGTTTCCCTCATAGCTGTGCTAGGGATCTTTCTGTCACTGTAGCAAACACTTGAGACAATCACCTTATGGAGAGGAAGGTTTATTCCAGCTCGCAGCTTCGGAAGGTCCAGTCTGTGGGCAGTTGGTCCAGTTTCTGGGCTGGGGGGCAGCTCGTCGTGGTGGGGAGCAGCTCGTCGTGGTGGGGAGCAGCTCATCGTGGTGGGGAGCAGCTCGCAGTGGTGGGG
>PVLA01012640.1:0-42744 GCA_004027455.1 Hydrochoerus hydrochaeris | reverse complement strand
TAGTTTGAGAAATGTAAGAGTACATAAGATACAAAATACTCAATAAATATAGTAAAAGGATAAGAATTTGCTCAAAGTGGAAAAATATCTCAGGGAAAAGGAGGGAAAAAAGGAAAGGAAAAGAAAATATATCTAAATTTGTATAAATACTCTTAGCATAGATAAGCTGATTGTGCTTTAAATTGTATTAGTTCTTGGAACAAAACAGTTAACATTCATAGGATTTGAACAATTTTGCATGTTTGTGTCTGGTGATCTAAGGAACTCTTTTGAAAATCACTATGTAGAGTCACAACCTTTGTTATGCTCCTACCACCTTGTTTTGAAGGCCTATATCATCATTGTTTTGGGCTCTTTGCTATTGTTATTTGTTTGTCTATTTTGTTTCTTGTTTTTCTAGTAATTTTTTTGTTTTGTTTTCCCTCTAATGCCAAAAGGATAGGTGTACATGTAGAGGCCTATGCCTAGAAATTCTCTTAAACAGTTTATGTGAATCAATTGTATTATCTGTGATGAAATGAACAGCTACTTTGAAGAAAAAGAGACATTATGGTATCCATTGCTGATTCCCTATCATCATGCTGTGAAATCCAGTAATGCTTTTATTCTTTGTTCAGAGTGGGTTTAGTCTGTTTTGTGTTGTTTAATTTCAACATACATGAAGGTGTGGACAGCTATTTTGAAGAGAACAAGAGACATCATGGTAGCCATTGTTGATTTCCTATTGTTGGGTTTTGAAGGCCTGTAATGCCTTCATTACTCTGTTCTGATCAGTTTTATGTTATTTTGTTTTGTATGAATTCATTGTGCTTGAAGATATAGACAACTATTTAGAAGAAAACAAGAGACATTATGGTAGCCACTGTTGACCTCCTCTTGTCTTGCTTTGAAATCGGTGTGACTTACATTGTTTTCTTCTGATCTGCTTTGTTCTGTTTTGTTTTACCCTCTTTTAAAAAAAAATCTTTCCCCAAGCCAAACAATGGTTGTCTCAGTCCACAAAGCAGTCCACCTCTAGCCCAATAAAGCTTCTTTCTTGCAGAAGAATGTCTGGTATGCCTTTGCATGGGTTCTGGTCCATCATTGGTGCCAAAACCCAGCAGGGGTGTCTAGGTCAACTGACCAGTCCCTCCCAACCAGGGACCCCCACCCTGGTTTGCAGCTGACTGACTCTTCATGACCCATGAGCCTCTGGCTATTCCCTTGCTGATGCCAGCATCCAGGCACTTCAAAATTGTGAGTGAGTTCCATTTATGCCTTTCCCCCTCCTCCTTCTTCTCCTCCTCCCACTCCTTGTCAACTGAAGTCCCTCTTTGTGTCCTTCACCCATATTTCCTCCCAGACTCTCTGGGACTTGCCAAGTACTTTCACTTGTTTCAACTCTTTTCTGGAGTGGGTCACTACAGAGCTGTTTCAGGGTACTTTCCAATACTTCACACCTGATGAACTTGCCTTTTGCACTTTCATTTTCTTGTACCTCTTTTTCTTCTCACTAAGGCAATAGTTTTCTACAGAATGGCTTGTCGACACTTCCCAGCTTCCTGCCCCTTGCTTGAAAGTCATGTCAACACACCAAGCCACTACTCCTTCTATGGTTGACCCCTTCTCTGATCCAGGATGCCTGCTCAGAGAGTTTGTGGTCCTATGTCTCTTTTGGGACTTTCTACAGACAGTTCTTGCCTTCAGCCTCCTTCTGTCTCAGCATCTCTCTTCTGCCTGGTCCTCACTATGGGAAACAATCAATCTTCTTCACCTCCACAACATACCTTGGTCCTCACCTATCTCAAATCAGTCTTCAACTACTCTCTTGGGTTCACTGAACTTAAACCCAAATGCCTCACCTTTCTCTGCAAGACTGCCTGGCCCCAATACCAGTTAGACAATGGATCAATTTGGCCCCCCCAAAAGTACATTTAACTTTAATATTCTCCTGGATCTACATATTTGTCGATGCAATTGAAAATGGTCCAAGGTGCCCTATGTCCAAGCTTTCTTTGTTCTTTGCCACCAACTCCCAACCTTTTGAACAATCCTTCTCAGACCCATCTGACCTTCTACACTGCCAAAACCATTACTTGACAATCTCACTGACTTTAATATCCCTTCTGCTCTCACCACCCCTACCATACTTTCATGTCCTTTTTTTCTCTCTGATATATTTTCACTTCCACTCTGTCCCCTCAACAAAAAATTAAATTCCTGTTTTATTTCCCAAGAAACACCAGACATTCAAACTAAATTCAAAAAGTCAGACCTTGGGAGACCTCTTAAATATGACTTTCCATGTCTTTAAAAATAGACAAAAACAATACAACCTTTAAAAGGTTACATTCCTTAAACAAAAGGCTGCATTCCAAACTAAACTCCAAGGCCAATTTCTGTCTGCAGAGGCTGCAGCAACAGCAGCAGCATTTGGAGCTCAAGAAAAAGCACAAGCCACAAAACTCCAAGCCCTCCACCACCATCATGCTTCAAATGTGGCAGAAAAATGACACTGGATGAGAGCCTGCCCTGACCTGTGGCCACAACTGGGAACCTGTTCCATCTGCAGCCAAGAGGGCCACTGGAAATGTGACTGCCCTGTCTGCCAGAGAGCAGTAAGTCATCCCTTTCCCTGCCCTCACAGGATAAGACACTACAGCCTCAGACTCATCACTGGCTGATCTGCTCAGCATCACTGCTGAAGAGGATTGATGGGGCTCAGAGCCCATGGCCTCACCAAGGTATCTCTCTCAGAGCCCCAAGTCTCACTGGATACCTCAGATAAAACTTCCTCTTTCCCTGGTAGAAGCCACTCAAGTGTTCTTCCTGAATTTTCGGGCCAATGTTCTTGGTCTGCAGTCTCTGTTGTGGGAGTTGACAGCCAATGTACACGACCTCCCCAGACAAAACCTACTCCCTGCAGGTTCCAAACCATTTCTTTAGATACTGCTGTCTTATTGTCCAACCTATCCTATACCTCCTTGTGATAAAAAAATTTCAAAAACTCTATTTCTCTTATACTGTTTGTTTCCCCCACAGCTTTCATACTCCAACCCCAACCATCATGTGCAGCTGACTCAGTCCCTCCCCGTCCCTCCTCCCTTGTTGACCCTACAGTCTGAAACACCTCCAGTCCCACTCATGCCACCCACGTTACTCTGCTAATTTGCCTCAAACACCCCTCAGTCTTCCCTTCTGTTCCCCAATACCCAGTAGCCCCTAAACTTCAACAGAGGCTCAAACCTATAGTCCACTACTTGTTAACTAATGGATTTCTAACGGTCACTCACTCACCTTATGACACCTCATTCTCCCTATCCTCAAATCCAATGGATCCTATCACCTAGTCCAAGATCCCAGAGCTACTAGCAATGTGATAATGCCAATTTACTGACTGATGCCAAACCCTTACATTACACTGTCTCATATTCCTAAATTTTTCACTATTCCCTTACACCCCAATTGCCAAGATTTCTTTGCCATATGTCTCTATCATAGATCATATTCAGGCTCTCTCAGCCCCCATATTCCTGTAACTGGACCCTTATATCTCCTCTCAGACCCCACCTACAGGGCATCAGGCTGCTGGCTCTGCCTCCCTCTTCAGTTTCTCTTTTGAGCTCTTCTCTTCACTCTCTCCACACTTAAATCCCCTCACGGGCTGCTGTGTTATGCTCATGCTCACACTGTGTCTCATCTCCCTAGTCTGCAACACAGTCACAAAAGTCACCACTCAAAATTTTAACCAGATGCTCCTCTCATATTTCTTTTATCATATGGTGCCCATAGCTGATCCCAATGGTGACCCTACATCCCCAGCCTAGCCTTCCCACTTTGTCCCAAGCCAGCCTAAAGCAGCCAAAAAGACATGATTGCCTCATTCCTAAAAACAAAAGGCTAGGAAAAAGGGTCAGCTTTACCCTGGAGCCTTGAACCTGTTCATGCTTGGGTTGCAAGAAAAGAAACATCCCAGGTGGTCAACCTGTTTACACTTGGGTTACAAGAAAAGGAGCTTCCCAGAACTGTTCCAACTGCAAAAGCCAACCCAGCCCAGGAGGGTACCTGAGATGACCATGTCACACTCTGCTGCTCACACCTGGCTCACCTGCAGAGCCACCCCAGAACAACCCTTAAAAACCCCTTCCCCAAGCCAAATGGCAGCTGTCTTAGTCCACAGGATAGTCCACCCCCCCACCCAATAAAGCTTCTTTCTCATGGCAGGATGACTGGCCTGGCTTTGTATGGGTTCTGGTTCATCAATATGTACCTACAGAGTGTTACACCCAACAGCAAGAGAAAACACTTTATTTTCAGTGTATTTTCAGAATACCTAGAAACTTTCTTCAAAATAGACCACATATAGCTAATAAAACATGCTTAAATAAGTACAAAACAATCTACATTATCCTATGAATAGCATCAGATCATAGTGAAATGAAGCTAAAAATAAATGTCAAAAGAAATCACAGAAATTATACAAACACATGAAGATTAAAGAATGTATTCTTAATCAATGAGTCACAGAACAAATCAAGAAAGAAATTAGCTCCTATGATCAAATGATAATGCCAGTACACTGTACCAGAACCTATTGGACATAATTATAGCAGTCCTAAGGTTATAAGTGAATATTCACATCAGAAACACAGAGTAAAGCAAAACAAACAACTTAATGATATACCTAAAGGTCTTAGAAGAACAAGAGAAATCCAAATCAAAAGCTAGTAAAAGGAAGAAAATTGTAAAGATCAGAGGACAAATTAATGAAATTGAAACTAAAAATACAATATAAAGATCAATGAATTGAAGATCCAGTTCATTGAAAGAACAAAAAATATAGTTAAAACTTTAGTCAATCTTACCAAAAAAAGGAAAGAAAAGGTCCATATTAATGCAAGTAGAAAAGAAAAAGGTGAACTCACTGCACACACTGCCAAAATCTAGAGATTTTTAATTAACTACTTTTCAAATCTGTACTTTGAAAAATTGGATAATCCAGAAGAAATGTATAGATTCTGAGATATATATACCTTACCAAACCTGAGCCAAGAAGATATAAAATCCCTGAATAATCAAATACCATAAAGGCAATAAAACTGAGCCTGCAATAAAAAAAGTTACCAGCTAAGAAAAGTACAAAACCTGATGAATTTACCACTGAATTATACAAGAACTTCAAGGAAGATTTAATGTGAATAATCCTCAAATTCTTTAATGTAATTGAAAGGGAAGGAGCACTGCCAAACTCAACAGCATTACCCTGGTTCCAAAATGAGACAAAGACTCAAATAAAAAATAACACTACAGGTCACCTCCTTTGATGGACATAGATACAAAATTCCTCAACAAAATACTGGCAAACAGAATGCTACAAATCGTTAAAATGTATTATATCATATAAACAAAAGAAAAGCTGAAATTCAGATTATCATTCCAATAGCTGCAAAGAATCTTTGATAAACTCCAACGTCCATTCATGTTAAAAACCCTAAAGAAAATAGGTACAGAAAGACTTTACCTTAATCTAATATAAGCCACCTATGCAAAACCTAATACTAACATCATATTAAATGAGTAAAAGCTGAAAGTTCTCTCTCAAAACATTAAATTAATCTATCAAGAGAAAGAAATAAAACAGATATGCATAGGACAAGAAGCCACACTAATCTTACTCATGGAGGACATGATCCTTTACATAAAACTGTCCAAAATTCCATAAAAATTCTCCTAGAGCTGAATGTGATGGTGCATTCTTGTAATCCCAGCACTTGGGAAACCGAGACAGGAGTATCTCAAAGAGTTCAAGGTCACCCTGGGCTACATAATGAGTTCAAGACCAGTCTGTACTACAAAGAAAGACCTTTCTCAAAAAGCAAATAAGCAAACGAAATCTCTTATAATAAATAAAGTTTTTGGCAGGCCTAAACTGCCTGGGCCTGCTGCTGCTGGGCCTGCCCTTCCATAGGGAACATCAAGTAAGCCTGCCACAGGCCTAAGATGCCTGGGACTGCCGCCACTGGGCTGGTCCTTCCACTGGGAACATTGGGTAAGCCTGCTGCAGGCCTAAGCTGCCTGGGATTGCCCTGCTGGGCCCACCCTTCCACTGGGAACATCAGAAACTTGGACTACAGTGGATTGCCATGCTGGCTGGAGGAGAGACTCAGGAACCCCTCACCCAAACAAAAGACCTCAGCAGGCTCCAGTCAGTGTGGTGAGTTTGCCCCTAAAAGAGGTCTGCAGTGCATAAATAGGAGCAGAAGTGAAACTCCCTCCAACTGTAAGACCTTGGCGAACCTGGCAAGTTGAGCAGTGTGCCAATAACACCCTGCACCAACTTAGAGGAAATTAAAAGAGCTTATGAGACCCCCATAGACACAGTAGGACCTCAGCTGACACAAACACTATGGCCAGGGAGATTTGGTGACCTGCAACAACCTGAAGATATAACAATGGCCGGAACTAAGAGTTGCCCTACATCAATACTTCTAATCAAGTTAGCCCAGAAAGAATATAGGACTTACCCAACAGGCCATGTAGGAGGAATTCAGGTGATTGGATCTCCTCTTCATTGTGGTACCCAGCAATCAGACAAACATCAACCACACAGGAGGACCCTAAAACTCACACTACAGAGAGTTGTGACTGTTGGGATAGAAAGAACAGATATTTACCCAAAAGGTGAAAATGACAAAACAAAAAGGCAAAATGCAATCTCAAACATCTAGCCCATCAGGAGCAAGTACAAGCAACAATGAAATAGAGGACTTCAAAAGTCATACACCAGAAATCTCTGAAAAGATAGCAAATGAAGTAAAGAAACAAATCAATGAGGCTATAGAGGAACTTAAATTAGAAATAATGTCTTATGTAAAGTCAGAAATAGCAATCTTAGTAAATGAGTTGCTCAACAGAGTTAGAGAAGAAGTAGATAAAAAAATACAGGAGGATGGGAAATTGATTGAAATTCTGCATGAAAAATGCAGAAAATAAGCAGAATCCATGAAACAAATCCAAAGAGACATCCAAGAAACAAAAAAAAATTGTATTGAAAGCTGGGAAAACCATTTAAATGAAGCTGAGGGTAGAATTTCAGACCTTGAGGACAGGATTGCAGATAGCGATCATAAAAGATTAGAACTTATAAAAACAACAAAGAAGCATGAAATGACAATCCAGCAGCTTCAAGATGATGCCAGGAGAAACAAAGTAAGATTAATGGGCATCAGTGAGGAGGCAGAAGACAACTCCAAAGACATAACTAAGCTATTCACAAAAGTAAAGGCAGAAAATTTCCCAAACATGGGGAAAAATCTGATATACAAATAAGTGAGGCAAACAGAATACCAAACAGTCATATCCAACATAAATCTACACCCAGGTGTAATAATTAAGATCTCAGACATACAGCATAAAAACAGAATATTAAAACCTGTTATAGAAAAAACCCAACTTGATACACCTATCAAGGTGTATCAAGGAAAGCCTATTAGAATCATGGCAGACTTTTCAGCACAAACCTTCAGGTTAAGAAGACCTTGGAGTGAAGTATTTCCAGCCCTAAAAGAAAACAATGTTCAACCCAGACTGATGTACCCAGCAAAACCGTTGTTCAAATTTAATGGAGAAACAAGATACTTCCATGACAAAGTACAACTGAAGAAATTAATGTTCACCAAACCAACCTTAGAAAGAGTGCTGAAAGACATGCTAGATAGAGATAAAAATGACCACAATCTCCAGAATGACAACAGAGAGAAACCACCAGGCTGGACAAGAAATTAAACAAGGGAGAAAAGCAGGAAACCAACAATAGGAACACAATATGGCAAAGTCAAGCCAGTACATATCAGTGATATCCATAAATGTAAATGGGCTCAATTCACCTACCAAAAGACACAAGTTGATGGAATGGATCAAGAAACGGAATCCCACAATATGCTGTATACAAGAAACACATATGATTCAAAAAAAGAAACTCATAGATTAAAAGCAAAAGGATGGAAAACTATACCATGCCATAGGAACCCATAAAAAAGCAGGGGTAGCTATTCTGTTTGCAGACAAAGTGAACTTCAAACCTAAAAGAATGAAAAGAGATAAAGAAGACCATAGCATACTTATTAGTGGAAAAATACAAGAGGAAGAACTAACAATTATAAACATATATGCATCAAATACAAGAGCACCCAACTATATAAGTCAAATACTAATGGACATAAAAAAAACAAATACACAAGAACACAACTGTTATAGGAGACCTTAACACCCCACTGTCACAAAGAGATAGATTAACTAGACAAAAAAGCCAGCAAAGAAATAACAACTGAATCACACCTGTGAGCCAATGGACTTAGAGGATGTTTACAGAGTATTCCACCCAACCACATCAGAATATACATTCTTCTCAGCTGTACATGGGTCATTCTCCAAAATAGACCATATATTAACCCATAAAACATTCTTAACTGAATGCAAAGTGAGCAAAATTATCCCATGCATAATATCTGATCACAGCACATTAAAATTGGAAATCAATGCAAAAAGCCCTGAAAAACCTGCATAAATGCATGTAAATTAAGCAACAACCTTCTTAATAACCAGTGGGTTACAGATGAAATTAAAGCAGAAATAAAACAATACCTACAACACAATGAAAATGCACATACAACATACTGTAACCTATGGGATACAATGAAAGCAGTCCTAAGTGGGGATATATAGCAATAAGTAGTCACATCAAGCAAATAAAACAGACACAACCTAATGCTACACCTCAAGCTTCTAGAAAAGGAAGAGCAAGTCAAACCCAATGCTCATAGAAGAGAGAAAATTGTAAAGGTTAGAGCAGAAATTAATGCAATTGAAACTAAAAAAAATACAAATGATTAATTAATCAAAGAGCTTGTTTTTGAGAGAATAAACAAAATCAATAAACCCCTAACCAACCTTATCAAGAAAAAGAAAGAAAAAACTCAAATCCACATAAGAACTGAAAAGAAGGAAGTTACTACAGATCCCATGGAAATTCAGAAGATCATCAACAGCTACTTTGAAAATCTCTACTCAAATAGAGTGGAAAACACAAAGGAAATGGACAGATTTGTAGGAACATATGAATTACCAAGCTCAACCAAGAAGATATAGCAATTTTGAATAACCCAATACTAGCTCCTGAAATTGAAAACATAATTAAAAACTTACCAACAAAGAAAAGCCCAGGTCCTGATGGATTCACAGCTGACTTCTACAAGACATTTAGAGACGATTTGATGCCAATACTCCTTAAACTCTTCAATGAAATTAAAAGAGAAGCAGTCCGCCCTAACTCATTCTTGGAAGTAAGTATCTCTCTAATATCAAAAACAGAGAAAGATCCAACCAAAAAGGAGAACTATAGACCAATCTCACTAATGAACACTGATGCAAAGATTCTCAATAAAATACTGGCAAATAGAATGCATCAAATCATCAAGAAGATTATACATCACGACCAAGTGGGGTTCATTCCACGAATGCAGTGAAGGCTCAACATACACAAATCAATAAATGCAATACACCAAATCAACAGAGCCAAAAATTAAACTCACATGATCATCTCAACAGATGCAGAAAAACCTTTTGATAAAGTCCAACACATGTTCATGATAACCCTACAGAAACACGGAATAGAATGTATGTACCTTAATCTCATAAAGGCCATCTATGACAAACCAACAGCCAACATTATACGAAATGGACAAAAACTGAAAGCCTTCACTCTAAAATCAGGAACAAGACAAGGATGTCCACTATCACCACTCCTATTTAATATAGTTCTGAAAATGTTAGCCAGAGCAATCAGACAAGAGGGAGAAATAAAAGGCATAAACATAGGAAAAGAAGAATTTAAATTATCATTATTTGCAGATGACATGATTCTCTATATAGAAGACCCCCAAAACTCCATTAAAAGACCACTAGAGTAAATAACCAAATTCAGTAGTGTAGCTGGATCCAAAGTAAACACACAAAAATCAATAGTATTCCTCTACACAAACAAAAATCTCACTGAGAGAGAAATTATGGAAATACTGCCTTTCAAAATAGCATCTAAAAATATGAAATAACTAGGAATCAACCTAAGCACGAATGTAAAAGACCTATATGCTTAAACTTATACTACCCTAAAAAAGGAGATTGAAGAGCATATTAGAAAATGGAAAGATACTCCTTGCACTTGGTTAGGAAGAACTAACATTGTGAAAATGGCCATACTCCCAAACCTGTTATACAGATTTAATACAATCCCAATCAAAATACCATCAAATACATTAGGGATCTAGAGAAAACATTCCTGAAATTTATTTGGAAACAGAAGAAACCTAGAATATCAAAGGCAATTCTGGGCAACAAAGGCAAGATAGGAGGCATCTCAATTCCTGACTTGAAACTATACTACAAAGCCACAGTCATAAAATCAGCATGGTACTGGCAAAGAAATAGACCTGAGGATCAATGGAACAGATCAGAAGATGCAAGCACTACCACAAAGACACTCAGCCACTTTATATTTGACAAAGGGGATAAATACGTTCACTGGAAAGAAGATAGCCTCTTTAATAAATGGTGTTGGAAAAATTGGATTTCCACATACCAAAGACTGAAAATAGACCCATGCCTATCACCCTACACTAAAATAATATCAAAATAGATCAAAGATCTAATTAAAGCAGAAACACTAAATCTACTGGAAGACAAAGTAGGTAAAAAACTTGGAGACATAGGGGTAGGGAGAGAATTCATGAATAAAACCCAAACCGCCCAGAAATACTTCAAAGAATCAACAACTGGGATCTCATATTACTAAAATTTTTGTAATTCAAAAGAAATCCTCAACAAAGTGAAAAGAAAACCCACAGAATGGGGAAGAATCTTAGCCAGCAACCCCTCAGACAAAGGACTTATATCCAAAACATACAAGAACTGAAACACATCAAGCCCCCCAAATTCAAACACCCTCTCCAAAAATGGGCATCTGAGATAAAAACACAGTTCTCAGAGGAAAATTTACAAATGGAAAACAAATACATGAAGAAATTTTCACCATCAATGGTCATTTGAGAAATGCAAATTAAAACAAAATTGAAATTTCATCTCACACCAGAAAGAATGGCTGCCATCAAGAAAGCAACTGATAACAAATGCTGACGAGGCTATGGGGAAAAAGGACCACTTCTCCACTGTTGGTTGGAGTACAAACTGGTGCAAGCACTGTGGAAATCAGTATGGAGATTCCTCAAAAAAACTAGGATTGGAGGTTCCATTCAATCCAGCTATTCCCTTCCTGGGTATTTTCCCAGAAAAAATCAAAAAGGTAATGTCACAGTGATATACGTGCACTCATGTTCATAGCAGCACAATTTGTGATAGCTAAAATCTTGGCAACAACCAAAATGCCTATCAACTGCAGATTGGATGAAAAAAATGTTATATTTTTATACAATGGAATACTACTCAGCTATAAAAAAGGATGGTCTTGAGGCCTTTATCGGTAAATGGAGGCAACTTGAGAATATCCTCATTAGTGAATGAAACAAGGCTCACATTAGTAAATATCACATTGTCTCTCTAGTGTAAGAAATAATAAGAATGGACAGAATAATGGTATCCAAAAAGTATAATAGATATAAAAGTATAATAGATATAAAATTATAATAGATATAATAACTATTGTAAAAGTGAAAGGGAAGGAAAGTGCTCTAAATGATATAGCAGTATATATAGTGTGTAAGTAGATGACCATATTGCAGAGCATTTGTTAGATCATTGAACAGAAGAGTTTTACTGTCAATGTTTGAGTGTCTAGCCACCTTTTATGCTTTGACACTGTAAATTTAAGAACTATTGTTGTTAACAATATGTAATGTATCAACCGATGATTTAATTTTTTGAACTCTGCATTCTACTTCTTGTTTTTTCTATTTTTTCTTTTTAAAATTTTCTTTTCTTTTTCTTTTAAAATAATAAAAAATTATCAACAAAGAAAACCCCAGGTCATGATGGATTCACGGCTGAATTCTATAAGAAATTTAGAGAAGATTTAATGCCAACATTGATTAAACTCTTCAATGAAATTGAAGGAAAAGCACTCCTCCCTAAATCATTCTTGGAGGCAAGTATTACCCTGATACCAAAAACAAAGAAAGACCCAACCAAAAAAGAGAACTATAGACCAATCTCACTAATGAACATTGATGCAAAGATTCTCAATAAAATACTGGCAAGTAGAATGCACCAAATCATCAAGAAGATTATACACCACAACCAAATGGGATTTATTCCAGGAATGCAAGGATGGTTCAACGTACACAAATCAATAAATGTAATACACCACATCAAGAGAGAGAAAAATAAAAATTGCATAATCACCTCAATAGATGCAGAAAAAGCTTTCTATAATGTCCAGCACCTGTTCATGGTAAAAACCCAACAGAAATCTGACAGTATGTACCTCAATTTCATAAAGGCCATTTATGACAATCCAAGGCCAACATTATACTAAATGGACAAAAACTGAAAGCCTTCATTCTAAAATCCAGAACAAGACAAGGATGTCCACAATCACCACTCCTATTCAATATAGTTCTAGAAATATTAGCCAGAGCAATCAGACAAGAGGGAGAAATAAAAGGAATAAAAATAGGAAAAGAAGAATTTAAATTATCTTATTTGCAGATGACATGATACTCTACATAGAAGAGCCCAAAAACTTCATTAAAAGACTACTAGAATTAATAAACAAATTCAGCAGCATAGCTGCATACAAAGTCAACACTCAAAAATCAATAGCATTCCTCTAACACAAACAAAAAACTCAGTGAGAGAGAAATTATGGAAATATTGCCTTTCACAATAGCATCTATAAAAACCAAATACTTAGGAATCAACCTAACCAAGAATGTAAAAGATCTGTATGCTGAAAATTATACTACTCTAAAACAGGAGATTCAAGAGGACATTAGAACATGAAAGGATATTCCTTGGTCTTGGCTAGGAAGAACCAACATTGTGAAAATGGCCATCCTCCCAAAATTATTATACAGATTTGATGCAATCCCAATCAAAATACCATCAATATACCTTGCAGATCTAGAAAAAAATACTCCTAAAATTCATCTGAAAACAGAAGAAATCCAGAATAGCAAAGGTGATTCTGGGCAACAAATGCAAGACAGGCGGCACCTCAATTCCTGATTTGAAACTATAATACAAAGCCACAGTCATAAAATCAGCATGGTACTGGCAAAGAAATAGACCCAAGTATCAATGGAACAGATTAGAAGATGCAAACACTACTACAAATACACTCAACCACCTTATATTTGACAAAGGGCTAAATGTGTTCACTGGAAAAAAGATAGCCTCTTTAATAAATGGTGTTGGAAAAATTGTTTCTCCACATTTCAAAGACTGAAACTAGATCCATGCTCATCGCCATGCACAAAACTAAAGTCTAAATGGATCAAAGACCTAAATATTAAAACAGAAACACTCAATCTCTGGAAGACAAGGTAGGCAGAAGTCTTGGAGACATAGAGGTAGGCAGAGAATTCGTGAACAAAACGCAAACTGCATGGGAAGCACTTCAAAGAATCAACAACTGGGATCTCAAATTATTGAAAAGTTTCTGCACTTCAAAAGAAATCACCAACAAAGTGAAAAGAAAACCCACAGAATGGGAAAGAATTTTATCCAGCAACCCTCAGACAAAGGACTGATATCAAGAACATATAAAGAATTGAAAAACATCAAGCCCCTCCAAATTCAAAGACCCTCTCCAAAAATGGGCATTGGAGATGAAAACACAGTTCTCAGATGAAGATATACAAATGGCAAATAAATACATGAAGGAATGTTCACCATCACTGGTCATTCAAGAAATGCAAATTAAAACAGCATTGAGATTTCATCTCACACCAGAAAGAATGGCTGCCATCAAGAAAACATCTGATAACAAATATTGGTGAGGCTGCAGGGAAAAAGGAACATTTCTCCACTGTTGATGGGAGTGCACACTGGTGCAGCCACTATGGAAATCACTATCGAGATTCCTCCAAAAACTAGGATTGGAAGTTTCATTCAATTCAGCTATTCCCCTCCTGGTTATTTTCCCAGAAATACTGAAAAGGTTATATCACAGTGATATATGTGCACCTATGTTCATAGCATCAAAATTTGTGATTGCTAAATCTTGGAAACAACCAAAATGCCCATCAAGGGCAGAATGGATGAAAAAATGTGGTATTTTTATACAATGGAACAATATTCAGCTATAAAAAAGGATGATCTTGAGGGCTTTATTGGTAAATGGAGGTAACTTGAGAATATCCTCATTAGTGAAATAAACAAGACTAACATTACTAAATATTGCATTGTCTCTCTAGTGTAAAAATAATAAGAATGGACAGAATAATGATATCCAAGATGTATAATAGATATAAAATATAATAGATATAAAGGTATAATAGATATAATAGGTATTGTGCCTGAGTCCAGCTGCAGCAGGGCTAGGGTTTGCCAAAGGTGGACAGGGAGTCGGCAAGTGAGAGACAGAAAACACTGCACACCAGTCTGTGTGTGAATCTGAATCCGTCTTTATTTTTTAGAAGCTAGAATATATATTTGCCAACCTTGGCAGCAACCCCCCAGCCCCAAGCAGGAAACGCCCCAGGCCCAGGGCCAGGCAGGGACAATCCCAAACAATAGGTTTTAATTGACCTCAACTCCAAGCAGGGAGAGCCCCAGGCTCAGGGCAATAGGTATCAATTAACATCTCAATCTTGTCATTTAGTCAGCCCAGGAAATGCAGGCCGAAGCACCCAGATGCCCGCAGGAGGAAGAGATGTGTGAGATTATCATGCTGCTCCCTACATTGTTTCCCTTATCACTTATGGGAGTATGGCAGTCCCTGTGAGGACAGCGCCTGTCTTAGGTCAAGGACTCTTCACATGAACCCAACCAGGCCTTACCCGTCATGGGCCTGCAGGACAGCAATTGGTCCTGTGCCTGTCTTAGGTGGCTGGTGGCGTAACATATGTGTCCTAGTTGCCCGTCTCTGGGTGCCTGTTCAGTGTCTCAGGGCAGTTGTCTCACAGGAATTTTGTAAATCCTCCTCCATGAGCTCTTTCACCCAAAGCTCCTGCATAAACTCTCTCACATTATTCACAGAAGGCAAAAACCCACAATTAGTCCTCACAAAGGGGTTAGCTAGAGGGCCTCCAGCAACCCCCCTGGAGTCTCCACCCTAGACTCCATATTGAGCATTACATAAAAACATACACATATGAACTACACAAATTACAATTATCAGTACAAAACATTCCAAGATCCCCGCGCCCATTCCCACATGCGGCGTCCTTTTCCTGGAGAAGCGATTGTCACAAGGCGTGGATGGACTAGGATGTGGCATGGACAGAAAAGGGTGCTGCAGTATTGTAAAAGTGAAAGGGAATGAAAGTGCTCTAAAGGATATAATGATATGTATAGTGGGTAAATATATGACCATGTTACTGAGGTTTTGTTAGATCATTGAACAGAAGAGTTTATGCTGTCAATGTTTGAGTTTCTAGCCACTTTTTATGCTTTGACTTTGTCACTTTAACAACTATTGCTAAGTTAACAAGATACAATATATCAACTAGCAATTTTATGCTGTTAATTTTTTGAACTCTGTATTCTACTTTTCTTCTATTTTTTATTTTACCTTTTAAAATTTTCTTTTCTTTATCTCTTAAAATAAAATAATGAAAAATAAATTTTTAAAAAAGAGGAAAGAAAGTACTGTAAAGGATATAACTGCATATATGTTTAAGTGTGTAAGATTGATAGCCATATTACTAAGTTTTTGTTGGATAGGTAAACAGAACCGTTTGCATTCTCACTATTTAAATATCCACTTTGTAAGCTTTACTTATATAACTTGAACAACTACTTTCAAGAGGAATGTATGGACTTATCAAGTAGTGGTTTCTTACTTTTTAAAAAAATTGTGTATTATTTCTACCCTTTTTCTGTTTTTTTTTTCTTTAAATAAAAATTATGATTGAGAAAAAACACAAAGTTTTCAGTAAGGTAGCAATAGCATTCCTGTTCACTAGTAATAAACTCATCAACAAATAATGCAAAAAAAAACATACTCTTCTTTAATAGCTTTGAAAAAATAGTAAATACTTAAGAAATAATGAAAAAAGGAAGTGAAAGACCTCTGTAATGAACATTCTAGTATTCTGAAAAAGGAAATTGAAAAGAATATTAGAAAATGGAAAACTGTCTCCTGTTTCTGAAGATGCAGAGCTGATATTTTCAAAATTCTCATGCTTCCCAAACTTTCTAGTTTTAGTTTCTTGAGTTCTCTCCATACTTATTTCCATAATGCATCAGTCAGTGTTTACTAGAGAAACAAATATAACACAAGACATACAAATAGACAAGAATATACAAGATTGTTTTCTACAAATCTAATAATAATGTTTAGATATAATACATTAAATCTAATACATTAAAAATGAATATACTAACACCATTTCTCACAGAACTAGAGAAAAACATCCATTAATACATATGGAACCCAAAAGCGAAAGCAATCCTGGCATCGAGAACAAAGCAGAAGGCTTCAGAATTCTGGTTTTCAAGTTATATTACAAAGCTACAGTGATAAAAGCAGCGTGGTATGGTCTCAAAAACAGATATGTGGATCAATGGAATAGAACAGAGGATGCAAAAACATCCCTAGGCTCATTCAGCTATCTGATCTTTAACAAAGAGTGAAAGATAGGCTCTTTAACAAATGGTGCTGGGAAAGCTGGCTATCAATGTGCAGAAAATTGAATCTAGATCCATATCTCTTACCATGTACTAAACTAAAATAATAATGGATCAAAGATCAAAATGTTAAAAAAAGATCTAAATGTTAAAATGGAAGTAGTGTAAATAGATAAAACTCTTGATGACATAAGCATAAGCAAGGACACTCTGAACAGATCCCTAATTGCACAAAAAACATGTCAAGAATCAACAAATGAGGCAATTTCAAATTAAAAATCTACACAGCAAAGGAAACAGAGCAAAGAGACAACCTACACAATGGATAAAAGATTTTGTCAGCTATAGCTGGGACAGAAGACTAATATCTAAATAACTCAAAAACTCACATCCCCTAAAATAAAACAAGTCAAACATGGGCAATTGAAATGAATGCACACTTCTCAGAAGAAGTATAAGTGGTCAAAATACATGAAAAATGTCAACATTGTTAGCCATTCAAGAAATACAAATCAGAACAACAGTCAGATTCCACCTTACTCCAGAAAGTATACATATCATCAAAAAATCTAATAATAAGAAATGCTTGTGAGGCATTAGTGAAAAAAGAATACTTCTACATTGTTGGTAGGAATTTAAACCAGTAAAAGTATTACTGTATGTGATGGTTGATTGTTTCAGCTTGAGTAAGAGAAGCTTAACTAAATTGGATCAGCAATTCCACATCCTAGGGTGGCTTGTTTCCTGGATGGTATAAAGGGGGAATGAAGAAGGATAAATCTGGTTCTGTTTCTTTGGAGGAGCTCCAGTCTTCACCTTCACTTTGAGCATCATCTCCTGGTTTCCAGCACAGATCCTTTAGTCTCTGATATAGATTCTTCAGCCTTTCATCACAGATCCATCAGCCTCCTGATACAGACTCACATGGGACACTGCAGTGAGAATCAGACCTTCAACTGAATTCTTCAGTCTTCAGTATACAGACAGATCCTCTGCACTCTTCATCATCTGACTGTGGGTGGCCACTGGAAGACAATCTTGTATATTCTTGTCTATTTGTATGTCTTGTGTTATATTTGTTTCTCTAGTAAACACTGACTGACACATTATGGAAATAAGTATGGAGAGACCTCAAGAAACTAAAACTAGAAATTTCATTCAATCAGCTATTCCCTTTTTATATATCTTCCCAACAGGGTTAAAGACATCATAACATAGAGATACATGCATATTCATGCTTTAGTAATACAGTTCATAATACCTAAATCTTGGAAGCAGGCTATATGTCCATCAACAGATGAGTGAATAAAGATAATTTGGCATTTACACAGAATAGAGTACTATTCTGCCATAAAGAAGAAAGAATGTGAGTCATTTATAGGAAAATGGGTATACCTTGAGACTATAATATTAAATAAATTAAATTAGACATCCCAACTTAAATATCACATGGTTTCTCTTATATGAGAAACCCAAAATATAAAGAACCAAATAAAATTTAGATAATAGGAAATATAGAGAAAAATATTTTGCAAATGGGAATGGAGTCAAGGGATGGAGGCAGGGGGAGGGAGAGGTTGTTAAGGAAATATAAATGGAGTTAAGATATGTTATGTTTGCATACCATGAAGCATGTATCAATAAAAATAAAAACTTAACAAAATAAAAATAAAAACTATCTCAGCAGAATGAACTAAGAAAAACTCTCCTGCTAATCTTGAAGGAATATATTGCCATGATATAATTGCCTGTGGAGAGAGCCATGTAAGAAGGAACTTGTAGCAATCCTTATGAGCTGAGGTTTTTAGTCCTATGTCTACAAAAAAACTGAATTCTGGCAGCCAATATATAAACTTGGAAGAGCATCCTGAGATCTAGTTGAAATCTATCCCAGGACTACACCATGATTTCAGTCTAGCAGGATCCTGAGCTCAGACCCAGCCCATTTCTGCTGATACTTTTGATCCAAGGAATCTGACATATTAGTAATTGATGTTATTTTGTGGTAATTTGTAATACAGCAATAGAAAAATAATACACTTTTCTAAATGTGCTGTGAACACCTATAGTCTCAGCTACTCAAAAGGTTGAGGCAAAGGAGCATCATAAGTTTTGAGACATTCCTGGACAGTTTAGTGAGACCCATCACTAAATAAAAATGAAAAAGATCTAGGGATATAGTTCAGTAGTAGAATACCTCTGAGTTTCATCCCAGTATTATAAAGGAAAAATAAAAAAAGATTTGAAATCATAATGTTAAGTAAGCCAGACACAGGATCTTAAAATACTGTATGGTTTTCTTATATGAGTATAAATAAGTTAAGGAACAAAATAAAAGATTAATGAATGGAAACAAGGAGATAGATCATTTACAAATAGGAAAGGAACCAAGAAATGGAGGGAAGGGAAATGAGAGGAGGATACAAAAAAATGTGTAAGGTGTGTGTACTAAATTCCTACAATAGTCTCCATGTATTGCAAACATGTATAAAAAAAGGTGGAGTTAAGTGTTGGGGCCAATACAACTCAGTGGCACAGTGCCTGTCTGGCAAGTGTGAGGTCCTGAGTTTGATTCCTGGTACCCACAAAGAAAATGAGAAGTGCTGGGAATGTAACCTAATAGTAGAGTCTTTCTCTAGCATGCATGAAGCTCAAGTTCAATCCCTAGCATTGCAAAAATGAATAAACAAACAATACCTAATACACTTAAATTTTAAACAGTTTACAGCATGTTATCAATCATTCCACATTTTCTTTACATCATTTTGAGACATTTCATTTTATCCTTGTAAAGTCAAGTTTTTAAAGTACTGTAAATATATTTTATACATTTATTACCTTTAGCCTTTACCTTCTTGGTTTGAAACCAGTGTTCTAACATACAGATTGTTTGATATATTTATTTCCTCTTCTGTGAATTTTTCCTGGCTGGCTTTTCCTTGTCCTTCTACAGATTGTTTTTTCTTTTGAAATCTCATATCATTTACTGCAGTGTGTTGTAATTTTCTGCTTACATGCTCATCCTCTATACTAGACTGTGAGCTCATTAAAGAAAAGGACTGTGATTCTTCACATTTTAGCACAATGCTTGATGTGTAATAAAAGCTCAATAATTTTTTTGGCTTCATGAATAAAGTGAGGAAGAGGTAATTGATAACATGAATTGCTTTAGAGGACTTAAGCAGAAGAGGTCCAAAGAAAATGTTATTTGATCTCTCCTCAAAAAATTCAAGCGCTTCTAAGATGAGTTCTGCTGATACAGTATAGAGTTATGCTCTTATGCCTCTCTATCTCCCTCTCTATTGCAGTTTATGATAGACACTCCCTAAACTGTGTTTGACAGATATATATATATATATATATATATATATATATTCTGTATTTATATCTGTATCATCTATATCTGCATCATCTATATCTATATTTGTATCTAATATATTTCTATGTATATATCCATCACATATCTATATCTCTACCATATCTGTCTCTATTACTGTGTCTCTACCTATCTATCTATCTGTCTGTCTGTCTATCTATCTATCTATCTATCTATCTATCTATCTATCTATATTTATATCTTTGTTGGAGTATCTAATCCACAAGAGTGATAAGCTAAATATGTTTTTCAAGGCAGAGAACTGTTGTTAGCTCCACTTCTTCCTTAAACCTATACCCATTTTATGATAGTGAGCCCCCAACAATTGGGAAATATATCAAGAAATTTTATCCTTTAAACATAACTCTTTACTGGGTCTAGGCCATTTCACAAGTTTGTATGCCATGGTTGGTATGAAATTTAAAAAAAAATACATTTTCTGAATTTCCTATGGGCAAAATGCAATGAAAATTGCATCTTAAAAATTCAATTCCTTTCCCCCTAATTCTGTTACAAAATTGACCTACCTTTAAGAATAAAAGACAAGGGATTGGACTATAGTTCAGTGGCACAAATGCCGGCCTGGCAAGTTCAAAGTCCTGAGTTTTATTCCTGGTTAAGAAAAAAGACAAGGGTGGAGGATGTAGCTCAATTGTAGAGCACTTAGCTAGCATGTATAAGGTCCTGGTTCCACCCTCAGCACCACATAAAATGAAGAAAATAAGGAAAGATAAATATGGCAGAATAATTGGTACCAATTATTTAATTAGAGGTGTTTTTATAATAACTCAAGCCCTAATGGAATTGGTTATGTTGCTTTGATCTCTTTTGAGTAAAATGATTAAAGATGACTTTTTTCTTGGTACCAGGGACCAAATTCAGTATGTCATGCATACTATGCAAATACTCTACCACTAGTCAACATTGCCAGCCCCAAACCACCTTTTTTATTTTGAAGATAATAAATCAAATGAGACAAAACTAAATAGAGTCAATTGAAACAAAAGGATGAACCTGGTACAAAACTTAAAACAAAATACACAAGGAGATCAATAATGGCTACCATAATGCCACTTGTTATCTTCAAAAGAATTGCCCATATCATCATAGCACAACAAAATTGAACAAAATCAAAATTGAAAGGAGCAAAACCAATAAAAACAAAATATTGGACAGTTTATAAGACTTCAAAAGAAGATAATAGTCAAACCAGAATGTGTATTGTAGTGTATCTTATTGTCTTCAAAGTAGTTGCATATACCATCAGACTTGATACTATCAAAAAAAAGAGAATAGATTAAAATCAGTCAAAACAAAACAGTGAGAACAATACAGGGCTTCACATCAATCTAATAGGAAATCAAAAATAGTTACCAGAATATATCCTGCTATCTTTGGAATAGCTGTCCATGTTATCAAATCTAATACAAGTAGATAAACTGAAACAGAATAAACAACGAAAACAATATATGTTTCAAATCATGATAATAGATTAACAATGACCACTGCCTTCCTTTTTTAGACAGTTCCTCCACTTCCACTTTCACATGATGTATTGTACATTTTGGATCGCTCTAACTCCTTTAGTTTTTATATTAGGGAGGCAACCTGCTATTCACCTAAGTGATTCTGAACCTTTTTCATTCTGAGCATGATCTCAAGTTGTATCCATTTACCTACAAGAGCCTCAAGGTTTTCCTTCCTTATAGCTGAGTAGTTTTCCATTGCATAAAAGTGTCATGGCTTTCTAAACAATCTGTAGCTGTTGGGCAAGCTACCCCCAATTTTTTTCTGGTTTCCTGTCACATAGACAATTGTTTTTCAATCTTCAACTTTCAGTCTATAAACCCCCTTTCAGGTTAAGTGTATTTCTTACATAAAGCATATTGATGGACCCTATCTCCTGATCCTCTCAGCCTGTGTTTCTTATTACTGGTGAATAGAGGATATCTATATTAGTAATTATGGCCAACCTTCTCTTTCTTATCTCTGCCATATTATTTTTCTGCAATTGGTTGTCTACTTTTCCCCTTCATTTCACTGTCTGCCCCATTTCTGTAAGCCCCTTCTGACAATGTTCCTGAAACCATGGTCTTTTCTCTCTCTCTAGAATGTCCTTCAGTATTTTTTGTAGGGTTGATTTGGTGGTCACAAACTCCCCCAGTTCCTCTTTGTCATGGAAGTATCTTATTTCTCCATTAATTTTGAAAGATAGTTTTGCAGGGTACATCAATTCAGGTTTGAGGATATTTTCTTTTAGGACTTGGAATACTTCAAGCTCTTCTTGATTTGATGGTTTGTGTCAAAAAGTCTGTTACGATTCTGATGGGTTTTCCTTTATTAGTGATCTGTATCTTTTCTCTGACAGCTTTTAATATTCTGTTATTGTATTGAATTTCTGGGATCTTGATTATTATATGTCTGGGTATAGGTCTATTTTGGTTATAGCTGTCTGGAGTTCTGTATTCCTCACTTGCCTGAATATCATTTCCTTTTCCTATGCTTGGGAAGTTTTCTTTAATTATTTCTGTAAATAGCCTTTGTATTTCATTTGTGTTTACCCCTGCTTATTCACTCACATTTTTCATTCTTATGTTATCCTCTTGTCATCTTCTAGCCTTTTATTGTTACTTCCTGGTTCCTTGTTATTTTTTAAGAGATCTTTCCTTTCACGATCGCAAGCTGCAAACCTGTCTTTAAGGTTTTGATAGTCTATCTTTAGTCTCTTTCAAGCAGTTTTGCCAGCTTTCAATGGAGTTTTTAACTTCCTGGTAGTCTCTTGGAATCTGTTTCATGTATTCTAAATCTTTTTTATATTCTTCATTGAATTTTTCCTTCATTTTTCTATGTTCCTCTATCCTTCCATTTGTGTCTTCTTTAGAGGTGCTTAGCAATTCTTTAATTATGTTTCTCATTTCTTATTTTACCTGATATAGTGTTTCTGTTCTAAGTTCTTTTATGACCCCTTGAAGTTGTTTCTTTATTTCATTTGCTGTTGCTTCAGAAACTTCCAGTGTGAAACTCCCGATGTCTTCTATATTTACATCTCTTGCACCAGTACTGCTTGGGTTGGAGGCCAGAGACTGCCTTTTGCTTCTTCCTCTTATCATGTTCCTGGTTTCTTCCAGACAAGTTGGTAGTGGGGTCCCTGGCACTTCCTGTGCTGGCTATAATTTCTCTTAACCATCCTGGCTAGTGATATCTGATGGTAACCATTGGGTGCACTGGCATAGGGCTATTGGCAGCTGTTGGAATACAAGCAGGGGTGGAGCAGGCTAGCACCTCTCTCCTAAGCTGGTTAATCGAAGGGAGCCCTCACCACATTAGTATGTGCAGGGTGGGTGGAGCTGGGTGGGGATAGCTTTAGGGATACCTCTGAGGTGGCTGTTGGATTGTGCATGGGACAGAACTCAGTCCAAGCAATTTCTACCAGTCTGCTCCAAACTAGGAGTAGCTGAATGAAGCTGGTTGTGGTTCTGACTCTGGGCTTGTCCTGCCTGACTCCAAAATGGCCCCTGGTCAATCACCCACTCCTGTGGAGGACTGAGTCCCCCACACTCACCGCTAGCCACTGCCGTTCTCCGGTCTGCTGCTTCCCTCTGCCACTGTGTCTCCCTGCAGAGGTTGTCAGGCTTGCCATCCACCAACTTTACTGTGACCATGTGTCCCCAGGTTTCAACAGCACTTCTTCCATAGTGGTTTTGGCTCTGGGTGAAAGCAAAACACCAGCTACTGCCTTCTTTTTAAGTTTTTTCTTTTTTAAAAATTTTCTCTGTGGGCTTCAATTCCCACTTGAGGTTCTTCGTGGGTCGAGGCGAACCACTTCCTTCCTTCTTGTCTTTTCCAGAATGCTATATTCTAGCATCTGTGCTGTTTCTCTCAGAGAGGCTGTTTACTCTGCTGCTTACTGTTCTGCCATCTTCCCAAACCACCTTTCTTTTCTAACCTTAAAAACAGATTCTGGATAACATCACCATCTATTTCCCTACAATGCCCTTCTAAAACATTTCATCTGGCTCCTCCTTTGACATTTAGTTTAAATTCCCTTCCAGAAAAGATGTTTAAGTTAAAGCACCCTTATCACAGACTTTAAACTGCTGTTTTTCCTCTTTATATGGGACCAAACTGTACAATATGTGAAAGCAGAAATATTGTACCACTGTAGTCTGCCAGAGTCCTCCTATTATATTATGTGTCAGTACATGAGCACACATCCACCATGGTGACTCTTCTCAGATACTTTTATTTGTATTTCCCTTTAGGATGAACCTTAAGCATGGTCATGTTAAGGTAGATCAGGGCTGGTGAAAATCAGACAAACTGGGTAGAATGTGTCAATGTCATAAAAATCCAGAGAACACAGGATCCAAAATGACTCTAGGGGACTGGAAATGTAGCTCAGTGGCACAGCACCTGCCTGGCAAATGGGAGGTCATAAGTTCAATTCCCAGTCCAAAAAAAAAAAACTCATACAAAATGACTTTAGAGCTCCTGACCATTGTATGCAGAACAAGTCAGAAAGTGATATTTTCAATTCCTTTTTTTAAAAATCTGGTGTTGTTTGCAGGAGCAATCAGAAAAGTGCTATTTTCAATTCTTCATTTATATCTGGTAGAAAAACAGGTGAGTCTTTAATAGGACAGTTTAAATCTGACACCAAGCCAAATGAGTTTTTGATAGGACAACTAATTTTGGGTACAAAAGACCCCTGTTCCTTATCTTCCAGGATGCTGTATGCCTTCCTGGGGGCTGACTCTCACCCTGTAGAGCAGACTTCTTTTGCACCTTCCATCTTCACTACTTTTTCTGTGTTTTGTCCAATTTGTCATTTAAGATAGCAAGAAACAGGGAAAAATTCCCTTAGGACCCACCATCCAGTAAAAATGTTTCCTTAGTGACACTAAATTGAGAAAGCTTTGTGTCAAAAGTAATTAAAAAGAAAATATTCTGAAGATAACAGTAACTTATCAAGAAGCAAGACTTCCTTGCAAATCAGGGCCATACACAGGCCACTGAGGGGGCAGCCAGACCTCAGCCTTTTCCCATGAGTCACCACCATTTACAGACTAAAGGAGAAGAGAACAAGAAGTCACCAAGAAGCAAGCCTTCTCTGTGAAGCAGCACCATGCATGCACTTCTGGGGGGACAGCAAGACCCCAGCCTTTTCCCATGAGTCAGCACCATTCACAGACTGCTGAGGAAGAGAACAAGGAGTCATCAAGATATATGCTCTTTCTGTGAGTCAGTGCCATGTGTGGGCCACTGTGGGGAAAGCCTGATGCCAGCCCCTCCTGCTGTGTGGGCTGGGAAACAAGAAGAGCCAATTCACCCATTTCTCCCCAATAAGTGACAGGCTGATCACTAGAAACAAAGGCTGCAATGATAGCTATTGAGGTGAAATGCAGTTTGATGCTTGTGGTGTTTGTTGTTTCACTAACTTTCCAGGTCTGATCATCTATTCAGAGGATAATGTACACAGCATGGCATATATGGGAGTTCTGTTTCTGAAGGCAGTAGCCATTGTTAATTCCCTATTATCTTACTTTGAAATCCTGTATCATTTTCATTGTTTTGTTGGGTTGGGCTTTATTTTGTTTTGTTTTGTTTGATTTTGTTATACCTGATGGCATGGGCAGCTATTTCAAAGATAGAAAGATATATTATGGTAACCATTTTGGATTTAGTATTGTCTTATTTTGAAATATTTTGTGGCATTCATTGTTTTGTTTTTGTTGATTCTATTCTGTTCTGTTTGGTTTGATTTTTAATCTGAAGGTATCTGCAGCTAGTTTGAAGACAACAAGAGGCATTATGTTAACCATTGTTAGTTTTCTATTGTGAAGACCTATGTCACACTGGTTTCTTTTGATTGACTTTATTTTATTTTGCTTGGTTTTATTCTCTTTTTTTGTCCTTTTGAGATAGGGTTTCACTATGCAGTTCAAACTGGTCTTGACCTCTCTTTATAGTCCAGGCTGATGTAAAACTTGCTATGATCTTCCTGTCTCAGCCTTCCCAGTGCTGGGGTTACAAGTGTGCACCACCATACACAGCTACTCTCTTAAAAAAAGATATATATGCACACACATTCTGGTTTTCACCACAAAGACCAGCAATTAGTAAGATATCAGGTCTTGGGGGCTATTACAGGAATAAAATTATCTGTAGATGCAGTGAAACCTGCCTCGTAGAATGAGACAAATACATGAACATGATCATTCTTTAAGAAGTCTTGAATTAGATTTATGAATAGAAGAATAAGAGATCAATACTACCTTTGAGTAAGGGGAGCCCAGAATGGCTTCATAGAAGTGATTTTTGAGATGAGTCTTTATAGCAGGTGCAAAGGTTTTAAAGAGTCAACACATAATGTCTTCTTTTATTCTTACTAGTTTTGAACAAAATGAGAAATAAGGCACAGGAGATAAATAGGAGATCAAAATGTTAGCATTCCTAGTGAAGAAACTGTTTGGTGGCCATGGCTTTAGATGTATGGCCAAGTGGGGCTTTTTTTTTGAGACACTGGGGATTGAACCTAGGGTCTTCTTACTGAGCTATATTGCTAACACTTTATATTTTTACCTTGAAATAAGGTCTCACTAAGTTGCTAAGTTTACAGGACTCAAACTTCCTATTTTCCTATGTCAGCCTCCCTGAGTGCTAGGATTACAGGTTTTCACTACTATTCTCAGCCTTCAACTCTCTCTTTTGCTTATATTTGAGTTTCAGTACTGTACCTCATAATAAATCAAAGTCCTCTGTAATACAGTCTTGAAAAAAATGACTTATATTTAGGCAGAGAGGGGAAGGGATTTCAAGTAAAAGGAACACCATGGGAGAAAGCCTGGAGGTTTGAAGCCATCATCAGGCCTTCTATAACTTGAAACAAAAGTGAAAAAAATGAAGAAAACAAAACACTTTGTGTGAAACATATTGTAAACATCCATTTGCAATGCAATATCTTTAAAAATAGAAATAAAAGGACATTATCTTAATGTTGTAAAGAGACTCTCATACCAAAAATCACATTCCTTTTTAAAATTTAAAACAAGACCAATTCACCCTTCCCCTGAGCCAGAAGTGACCATGTTGGGCTGGGAAGAAAAACAAGAATCCAATTTGCCCTTACCATGAGCCAATGATGGCCATGTAGAGCCAGGAAGAGAAACAAGAAGCTAATTCACCCTTCTGGAGAGCCAGTGGTAGCCATGAAGGGCCTGAGAGGAGAAATGAGAAGCCAATTTACTCTTCCTGTGAGCCAGCCAGCAGGTAGGCTGGGAGACAAAAAGAGGCACCCACCCACCAAGCAACCAGCTGATTCAGAGAATCACAGCCTGAGTTGAAAACAACTGAGGTACAAAAGCAACTAATTCTGGTACTGTTTGATTGACTTGCAGGCCTAAAGCCAGTGGAATGAACATCTTTTTAGAAGATAACAATGTGCATTATGACAACTGTGGGAGATTTCTTTCTGTCTTGCTTTTGAAATCCAATATTATTTTCACTGCTTTATTACATTTTGTTGTGTTGTTTTCTTCAATGTTATGCTTTGATTGGTTTTATTCTGTTCTGTTTTGTTGGATTTGATAATGTCTGATGTTTTGAGCAGCAATTTTGAAGATAACAAGAGGCATTATGGTAGCCATTGTTGATTTCCTACTATTCTGTTTTTTTTAAAAAATTTATTTAAAAAAGAGAAAAGTCGGAAAAGAAGAACTAAAAGCAAAAGGCATAAATAACAATGGTGAACTCAAAACAATGACAATATAAGTTTTCAAAACAGAATGACAGAAATTTAACAATGGTTGTTACATTGCATATTGTTCTCCTTTTTTAAAGAAAGAAAAGAGAATTAAACAAAATAGAAAAACAGAAAAGAATTATAGAACAATGACAAATTAAAAAAATTATCATCATAGAATTGCTAGTTGATACTTATTGTCATCCTAAAGAATAGTTGCCAAAGTCACAAAATCTGAGCATAAACAGTGGCCAGATACTCAAACATTGAGAGTGAAAATCCTATTCAATGTTCTAACAGAATATCGGTAATATAGTCATCTATCTTACACATTATACATACCATTATACTCTTTAAAACACTTTTCTTCCCTTTCGCTTTCACAATATCTATTATAGCTATAGGGGGACATTATTCAGTCAGTTTTTATTATTTTTTACACTAGAGACACAATGTGATATTTACTCATGTAAGATTTGTTCATTTCATTAAAGAGGATATTTTCCAGTTGATTCCATTTTCTTATAAAGGCCTCAAGATCATTCATTTTATAGCTGAATAGCATTCCATTGTATAAAAATACCACATTTTTTCATCCATTCTGCCCTTGATGGGCATTTTGGTTGTTTCCAAGATTTAGCAATCACAAATTTTGATGCTATGAACATAGGTGCACATATATCACTGTGATATAACCTTTTCAGTATTTCTGGGAAAATAACCAGGAGGGGAATAGCTGAATTGAATGAAACTTCCAATCCTAGTTTTTGGAGGAATCTCGATAGTGATTTCCATAGTGGCTGCACCAGTGTGCACTCCCATCAACAGTGGAGAAATGTTCCTTTTTCCCTGCAGCCTCACCAATATTTGTTATCAGATGTTTTCTTGATGGCAGCCATTCTTTCTGGTGTGAGATGAAATCTCAATGCTGTTTTAATTTGCATTTCTTGAATGACCAGTGATGGTGAACATTCCTTCATGTATTTATTTGCCATTTGTATATCTTCATCTGAGAACTGTGTTTTCATCTCCAATGCCCATTTTTGGAGAGGGTCTTTGAATTTGGAGGGGCTTGATGTTTTTCAATTCTTTATATGTTCTTGATATCAGTCCTTTGTCTGAGGGTTGCTGGATAAAATTCTTTCCCATTCTGTGGGTTTTCTTTTCACTTTGTTGGTGATTTCTTTTGAAGTGCAGAAACTTTTCAATAATTTGAGATCCCAGTTGTTGATTCTTTGAAGTGCTTCCCATGCAGTTTGCGTTTTGTTCACGAATTCTCTGCCTACCTCTATGTCTCCAAGACTTCTGCCTACCTTGTCTTCCAGAGATTGAGTGTTTCTGTTTTAATATTTAGGTCTTTGATCCATTTAGACTTTAGTTTTGTGCATGGCGATGAGCATGGATCTAGTTTCAGTCTTTGAAATGTGGAGAAACAATTTTTCCAACACCATTTATTAAAGAGGCTATCTTTTTTCCAGTGAACACATTTAGCCCTTTGTCAAATATAAGGTGGTTGAGTGTATTTGTAGTAGTGTTTGCATCTTCTAATCTGTTCCATTGATACTTGGGTCTATTTCTTTGCCAGTACCATGCTGATTTTATGACTGTGGCTTTGTATTATAGTTTCAAATCAGGAATTGAGGTGCCGCCTGTCTTGCATTTGTTGCCCAGAATCACCTTTGCTATTCTGGATTTCTTCTGTTTTCAGATGAATTTTAGGAGTATTTTTTTCTAGATCTGCAAGGTATATTGATGGTATTTTGATTGGGATTGCATCAAATCTGTATAATAATTTTGGGAGGATGGCCATTTTCACAATGTTGGTTCTTCCTAGCCAAGACCAAGGAATATCCTTTCATGTTCTAATGTCCTCTTGAATCTCCTGTTTTAGAGTAGTATAATTTTCAGCATACAGATCTTTTACATTCTTGGTTAGGTTGATTCCTAAGTATTTGGTTTTTATAGATGCTATTGTGAAAGGCAATATTTCCATAATTTCTCTCTCACTGAGTTTTTTGTTTGTGTTAGAGGAATGCTATTGATTTTTGAGTGTTGACTTTGTATGCAGCTATGCTGCTGAATTTGTTTATTAATTCTAGTAGTCTTTTAATGAAGTTTTTGGGCTCTTCTATGTAGAGTATCATGTCATCTGCAAATAAGATAATTTAAATTCTTCTTTTCCTATTTTTATTCCTTTTATTTCTCCCTCTTGTCTGATTGCTCTGGCTAATATTTCTAGAACTATATTGAATAGGAGTGGTGATTGTGGACATCCTTGTCTTGTTCTGGATTTTAGAATGAAGGCTTTCAGTTTTTGTCCATTTAGTATAATGTTGGCCTTGGATTGTCATAAATGGCCTTTATGAAATTGAGGTACATACTGTCAGATTTCTGTTGGGTTTTTACCATGAACAGGTGCTGGACATTATAGAAAGCTTTTTCTGCATCTATTGAGGTGATTATGCAATTTTTATTTTTCTCTCTCTTGATGTGGTGTATTACATTTATTGATTTGTGTACGTTGAACCATCCTTGCATTCCTGGAATAAATCCCATTTGGTTGTGGTGTATAATCTTCTTGATGATTTGGTGCATTCTACTTGCCAGTATTTTATTGAGAATCTTTGCATCAATGTTCATTAGTGAGATTGGTCTATAGTTCTCTTTTTTGGTTGGGTCTTTCTTTGTTTTTGGTATCAGGGTAATACTTGCCTCCAAGAATGATTTAGGGAGGAGTGCTTTTCCTTCAATTTCATTGAAGAGTTTAATCAATGTTGGCATTAAATCTTCTCTAAATTTCTTATAGAATTCAGCCGTGAATCCATCATGACCTGGGGTTTTCTTTGTTGATAATTTTTTATTATTTTAAAAGAAAAAGAAAAGAAAATTTTAAAAAGAAAAAATAGAAAAAACAAGAAGTAGAATGCAGAGTTCAAAAAATTAAATCATCGGTTGATACATTACATATTGTTAACAACAATAGTTCTTAAATTTACAGTGTCAAAGCATAAAAGGTGGCTAGACACTCAAACATTGACAGTAAAACTCTTCTGTTCAATGATCTAACAAATGCTCTGCAATATGGTCATCTACTTACACACTATATATACTGCTATATCATTTAGAGCACTTTCCTTCCCTTTCACTTTTACAATAGTTATTATATCTATTATAATTTTATATCTATTATACTTTTATATCTATTATACTTTTTGGATACCATTATTCTGTCCATTCTTATTATTTCTTACACTAGAGAGACAATGTGATATTTACTAATGTGAGCCTTGTTTCATTCACTAATGAGGATATTCTCAAGTTGCCTCCATTTACCGATAAAGGCCTCAAGACCATCCTTTTTTATAGCTGAGTAGTATTCCATTGTATAAAAATATAACATTTTTTTCATCCAATCTGCAGTTGATAGGCATTTTGGTTGTTGCCAAGATTTTAGCTATCACAAATTGTGCTGCTATGAACATGAGTGCACGTATATCACTGTGACATTACCTTTTTGATTTTTTCTGGGAAAATACCCAGGAAGGGAATAGCTGGATTGAATGGAACCTCCAATCCTAGTTTTTTTGAGGAATCTCCATACTGATTTCCACAGTGCTTGCACCAGTTTGTACTCCAACCAACAGTGGAGAAGTGGTCCTTTTTCCCCATAGCCTCGTCAGCATTTGTTATCAGTTGCTTTCTTGATGGCAGCCATTCTTTCTGGTGTGAGATGAAATTTCAATTTTGTTTTAATTTGCATTTCTCAAATGACCATTGATGGTGAAAATTTCTTCATGTATTTGTTTTCCATTTGTAAATTTTCCTCTGAGAACTGTGTTTTTATCTCAGATGCCCATTTTTGGAGAGGGTGTTTGAATTTGGGGGGCTTGATGTGTTTCAGTTCTTGTATGTTTTGGATATAAGTCCTTTGTCTGAGGGGTTGCTGGCTAAGATTCTTCCCCATTCTGTGGGTTTTCTTTTCACTTTGTTGAGGATTTCTTTTGAATTACAAAAATTTTAGTAATATGAGATCCCAGTTGTTGATTCTTTGAAGTATTTCTGGGCGGTTTGGGTTTTATTCATGAATTCTCTCCCTACCCCTATGTCTCCAAGTTTTTTACCTACTTTGTCTTCCAGTAGATTTAGTGTTTCTGCTTTAATTAGATCTTTGATCTATTTTGATATTATTTTAGTGTAGGGTGATAGGCATGGGTCTATTTTCAGTCTTTGGTATGTGGAAATCCAATTTTTCCAACACCATTTATTAAAGAGGCTATCTTCTTTCCAGTGAACGTATTTATCCCCTTTGTCAAATATAAAGTGGCTGAGTGTCTTTGTGGTAGTGCTTGCATCTTCTGATCTGTTCCATTGATCCTCAGGTCTATTTCTTTGCCAGTACCATGCTGATTTTATGACTGTGGCTTTGTAGTATAGTTTCAAGTCAGGAATTGAGATGCCTCCTATCTTGCCTTTGTTGCCCAGAATTGCCTTTGATATTCTAGGTTTCTTCTGTTTCCAAATAAATTTCAGGAATGTTTTCTCTAGATCCCTAATGTATTTGATGGTATTTTGATTGGGATTGTATTAAATCTGTATAACAGGTTTGGGAGTATGGCCATTTTCACAATGTTAGTTCTTCCTAACCAAGTGCAAGGAGTATCTTTCCATTTTCTAATATGCTCTTCAATCTCCTTTTTTAGGGTAGTATAAGTTTAAGCATATAGGTCTTTTACATTCGTGCTTAGGTTGATTCCTAGTTATTTCATATTTTTAGATGCTATTTTGAAAGGCAGTATTTCCATAATTTCTCTCTCAGTGAGATTTTTGTTTGTGTAGAGGAATACTATTGATTTTTGTGTGTTTACTTTGGATCCAGCTACACTACTGAATTTGGTTATTTACTCTAGTGGTCTTTTAATGGAGTTTTGGGGGTCTTCTATATAGAGAATCATGTCATCTGCAAATAATGATAATTTAAATTCTTCTTTTCCTATGTTTATGCCTTTTATTTCTCCCTCTTGTCTGATTGCTCTGGCTAACATTTTCAGAACTATATTAAATAGGAGTGGTGATAGTGGACATCCTTGTCTTGTTCCTGATTTTAGAGTGAAGGCTTTCAGTTTTTGTCCATTTCGTATAATGTTGGCTGTTGGTTTGTCATAGATGGCCTTTATGAGATTAAGGTACATACATTCTATTCCGTGTTTCTGTAGGGTTATCATGAACATGTGTTGGACTTTATCAAAAGGTTTTTCTGCATCTGTTGAGATGATCATGTGAGTTTAATTTTTGGCTCTGTTGATTTGGTGTATTGCATTTATTGATTTGTGTATGTTGAGCCTTCACTGCATTCGTGGAATGAACCCCACTTGGTCGTGATGTATAATCTTCTTGATGATTTGATGCATTCTATTTGCCAGTATTTTATTGAGAATCTTTGCATCAGTGTTCATTAGTGAGATTGGTCTATAGTTCTCCTTTTTGGTTGGATCTTTCTCTGTTTTTGATATTAGAGAGATACTTACTTCCAAGAATGAGTTAGGGCGGACTGCTTCTCTTTTAATTTCATTGAAGAGTTTAAGGAGTATTGGCATCAAATCGTCTCTAAATGTCTTGTAGAAGTCAGCTGTGAATCCATCAGGACCTGGGCTTTTCTTTGTTGGTAAGTTTTTAATTATGTTTTCAATTTCAGGAGCTAGTATTGGGTTATTCAAAATTGCTATATCTTCTTGGTTGAGCTTGGTAATTCATATGTTCCTACAAATCTGTCCATTTCCTTTGTGTTTTCCACTCTATTTGAGTAGAGATTTTCAAAGTAGCTGTTGATGATCTTCTGAATTTCCATGGGATCTGTAGTAACTTCCTTCTTTTCAGTTCTTATGTGGATTTGAGTTTTTTCTTTCTTTTTCTTGATAAGGTTGGTTAGGGGTTTATTGATTTTGTTTATTCTCTCAAAAACAAGCTCTTTGATTAATTAATCATTTGTATTTTTTTTAGTTTCAATTGCATTAATTTCTGCTCTAACCTTTACAATTTTCTCTCTTCTATGAGCATTGGGTTTGACTTGCTCTTCCTTTTCTAGAAGCTTGAGGTGTAGCATTAGGTTGTGTCTGTTTTATTTGCTTGATGTGACTACTTATTGCTATATATCCCCACTTAGGACTGCTTTCATTGTATCCCATAGGTTACAGTATGTTGTATGTGCATTTTCATTGTGTTGTAGGTATTGTTTTATTTCTGCTTTAATTTCATCTGTAACCCACTGGTTATTAAGAAGGTTGTTGCTTAATTTACATGCATTTATGCAGGTTTTTCAGGGCTTTTTGCATTGATTTCCAATTTTAATGTGCTGTGATCAGATATTATGCATGGGATAATTTTGCTCACTTTGCATTCAGTTAAGAATGTTTTATGGGTTAATATATGGTCTATTTTGGAGAATGACCCATGTACAGCTGAGAAGAATGTATATTCTGATGTGGTTGGGTGGAATACTCTGTAAACATCCTCTAAGTCCATTGGCTCACAGGTGTGATTCAGTTGTTATTTCTTTGCTGGCTTTTTTGTCTAGTTAATCTATCTCTTTGTGACAGTGGGGTGTTAAGGTCTCCTATAACAGTTGTGTTCTTGTGTATTTGTTTTTTTTATGTCCATTAGTATTTGACTTATATAGTTGGGTGCTCTTGTATTTGATGCATATATGTTTATAATTGTTAGTTCTTCCTCTTGTATTTTTCCACTAATAAGTATGCTATGGTCTTCTTTATCTCTTTTCATTCTTTTAGGTTTGAAGTTCACTTTGTCTGCAAACAGAATAGCTACCCCTGCTTTTTTATGGGTTCCTATGGCATGGTATAGTTTTCCATCCTTTTGCTTTTAATCTATGAGTTTCTTTTTTTGAATCATATGTGTTTCTTGTATACAGCATATTGTGGGATTCCGTTTCTTGATCCATTCCATCAACTTGTGTCTTTTGGTAGGTGAATTGAGCCCATTTACATTTATGGATATCACTGATATGTACTGGCTTGACTTTGCCATATTGTGTTCCTATTGTTGGTTTCCTGCTTTTCTCCCTTGTTTAATTTCTTGTCCAGCCTGGTGGTTTCTCTCTGTTGTCATTCTGGAGATTGTGGTCATTTTTATCTCTATCTAGCATGTCTTTCAGCACTCTTTCTAAGGTTGGTTTGGTGAACATGAATTTCTTCAGTTGTACTTTGTCATGGAAGTATCTTGTTTCTCCATTAAATTTGAACAACGGTTTTGCTGGGTACATCAGTCTGGGTTGAACATTGTTTTCTTTTAGGGCTGGAAATACTTCACTCCAAGGTCTTCTTAACCTGAAGGTTTGTGCTGAAAAGTCTGCCATGATTCTAATAGGCTTTCCTTGATACACCTTGATAGGTGTATCAAGTTGGGTTTTTTCTATAACAGGTTTTAATATTCTGTTTTTATGCTGTATGTCTGAGATCTTAATTATTACACCTGGGTGTAGATTTATGTTGGATATGACTGTTTGGTATTCTGTTTGCCTCACTTATTTGTATATCAGATTTTTCCCCATGTTTGGGAAATTTTCTGCCTTTACTTTTGTGAATAGCTTAGTTATGTCTTTGGAGTTGTCTTCTGCCTCCTCACTGATGCCCATTAATCTTACTTTGTTTCTCCTGGCATCATCTTGAAGCTGCTGGATTGTCATTTCATGCTTCTTTGTTGTTTTTATAAGTTCTAATCTTTTATGATTGCTATCTGCAATCCTGTCCTCAAGGTCTGAAATTCTACCCTCAGCTTCATTTAAATGGTTTTCCCAGCTTTCAATACAATTTTTTTTTGTTTCTTGGATGTCTCTTTGGATTTGTTTCATGGATTCTGCTTATTTTCTGCATTTTTCATGCAGAATTTCAATCAATTTCCCATCCTCCTGTATTTTTTTATCTACTTCTTCTCTAACTCTGTTGAGCAACTCATTTACTAAGATTGCTATTTCTGACTTTACATAAGACATTATTTCTAATTTAAGTTCCTCTATAGCCTCATTGATTTGTTTCTTTACTTCATTTGCTATCTTTTCAGAGATTTCTGGTGTATGACTTTTGAAGTCCTCTATTTCATTGTTGCTTGTACTTGCTCCTGATGGGCTAGATGTTTGAGATTGCATTTTGCCTTTTTGTTTTGTCATTTTCACCTTTTGGGTAAATATCTGTTCTTTCTATCCCAACAGTCACAACTCTCTGTAGTGTGAGTTTTAGGGTCCTCCTGTGTGGTTGATGTTTGTCTGATTGCTGGGTACCACAATGAAGAGGAGATCCAATCACCTGAATTCCTCCTACATGGCCTGTTGGGTAAGTCCTATATTCTTTCTGGGCTAACTTGATTAGAAGTATTGATGTAGGGCAACTCTTAGTTCCGGCCATTGTTATATCTTCAGGTTGTTGCAGGTCACCAAATCTCCCTGGCCATAGTGTTTGTGTCAGCTGAGGTCCTACTGTGTCTATGGGGGTCTCATAAGCTCTTTTAATTTCCTCTAAGTTGGTGCAGGGTGTTATTGGCACACTGCTCAACTTGCCAGGTTCGCCAAGGTCTTACAGTTGGAGGGAGTTTCACTTCTGCTCCTATTTATGCACTGCAGACCTCTTTTAGGGGCAAACTCACCACACTGACTGGAGCCTGCTGAGGTCTTTTGTTTGGGTGAGGGGTTCCTGAGTCTCTCCTCCAGCCAGCATGGCAATCCACTGTAGTCCAAGTTTCTGATGTTCCCAGTGGAAGGGTGGGCCCAGCAGGGCAATCCCAGGCAGCTTAGGCCTGCAGCAGGCTTACCCAATGTTCCCAGTGGAAGGACCAGCCCAGTGGCGGCAGTCCCAGGCATCTTAGGCCTGTGGCAGGCTTACTTGATGTTCCCTATGGAAGGGCAGGCCCAGCAGCAGCAGGCCCAGGCAGTTTAGGCCTGCCAAAAACTTTATTTATTATAAGAGATTTCGTTTGCTTATTTGCTTTTTGAGAAAGGTCTTTCTTTGTAGTACAGACTGGTCTTGAACTCATTATGTAGCCCAGGGTGACCTTGAACTCTTTGAGATACTCCTGTCTCGGTTTCCCAAGTGCTGGGATTACAAGAATGCACCATCACATTCAGCTCTAGGAGAATTTTTATGGAATTTTGGACAGTTTTATGTAAAGGATCATGTCCTCCATGAGTAAGATTAGTGTGGCTTCTTGTCCTATGCATATCTGTTTTATTTCTTTCTCTTGATAGATTAATTTAATGTTTTGAGAGAGAACTTTCAGCTTTTACTCATTTAATATGATGTTAGTATTAGGTTTTGCATAGGTGGCTTATATTAGATTAAGGTAAAGTCTTTCTGTACCTATTTTCTTTAGGGTTTTTAACATGAATGGACGTTGGAGTTTATCAAAGATTCTTTGCAGCTATTGGAATGATAATCTGAATTTCAGCTTTTCTTTTGTTTATATGATATAATACATTTTAACGATTTGTAGCATTCTGTTTGCCAGTATTTTGTTGAGGAATTTTGTATCTATGTCCATCAAAGGAGGTGACCTGTAGTGTTATTTTTTATTTGAGTCTTTGTCTCATTTTGGAACCAGGGTAATGCTGTTGAGTTTGGCAGTGCTCCTTCCCTTTCAATTACATTAAAGAATTTGAGGATTATTCACATTAAATCTTCCTTGAAGTTCTTGTATAATTCAGTGGTAAATTCATCAGGTTTTGTACTTTTCTTAGCTGGTAACTTTTTTTATTGCAGGCTCAGTTTTATTGCCTTTATGGTATTTGATTATTCAGGGATTTTATATCTTCTTGGCTCAGGTTTGGTAAGGTATATATATCTCAGAATCTATACATTTCTTCTGGATTATCCAATTTTTCAAAGTACAGATTTGAAAAGTAGTTAATTAAAAATCTCTAGATTTTGGCAGTGTGTGCAGTGAGTTCACCTTTTTCTTTTCTACTTGCATTAATATGGACCTTTTCTTTCCTTTTTTTGGTAAGATTGACTAAAGTTTTAACTATATTTTTTGTTCTTTCAATGAACTGGATCTTCAATTCATTGATCTTTATATTGTATTTTTAGTTTCAATTTCATTAATTTGTCCTCTGATCTTTACAATTTTCTTCCTTTTACTAGCTTTTGATTTGGATTTCTCTTGTTCTTCTAAGACCTTTAGGTATATCATTAAGTTGTTTGTTTTGCTTTACTCTGTGTTTCTGATGTGAATATTCACTTATAACCTTAGGACTGCTATAATTATGTCCAATAGGTTCTGGTACAGTGTACTGGCATTATCATTTGATCATAGGAGCTAATTTCTTTCTTGATTTGTTCTGTGACTCATTGATTAAGAATACATTCTTTAATCTTCATGTGTTTGTATAATTTCTGTGATTTCTTTTGACATTTATTTTTAGCTTCATTTCACTATGATCTGATGCTATTCATAGGATAATGTAGATTGTTTTGTACTTATTTAAGCATGTTTTATTAGCTATATGTGGTCTATTTTGAAGAAAGTTTCTAGGTATTCTGAAAATACACTGAAAATAAAGTGTTTTCTCTTGCTGTTGGGTGTAACACTCTGTAGGTACATATTGATGAACCAGAACCCATACAAAGCCAGGCCAGTCATCCTGCCATGAGAAAGAAGCTTTATTGGGTGGGGGGGTGGACTATCCTGTGGACTAAGACAGCTGCCATTTGGCTTGGGGAAGGGGTTTTTAAGGGTTGTTCTGGGGTGGCTCTGCAGGTGAGCCAGGTGTGAGCAGCAGAGTGTGACATGGTCATCTCAGGTACCCTCCTGGGCTGGGTTGGCTTTTGCAGTTGGAACAGTTCTGGGAAGCTCCTTTTCTTGTAACCCAAGTGTAAACAGGTTGACCACCTGGGATGTTTCTTTTCTTGCAACCCAAGCATGAACAGGTTCAAGGCTCCAGGGTAAAGCTGACCCTTTTTCCTAGCCTTTTGTTTTTAGGAATGAGGCAATCATGTCTTTTTGGCTGCTTTAGGCTGGCTTGGGACAAAGTGGGAAGGCTAGGCTGGGGATGTAGGGTCACCATTGGGATCAGCTATGGGCACCATATGATAAAAGAAATATGAGAGGAGCATCTGGTTAAAATTTTGAGTGGTGACTTTTGTGACTGTGTTGCAGACTAGGGAGATGAGACACAGTGTGAGCATGAGCATAACACAGCAGCCCGTGAGGGGATTTAAGTGTGGAGAGAGTGAAGAGAAGAGCTCAAAAGAGAAACTGAAGAGGGAGGCAGAGCCAGCAGCCTGATGCCCTGTAGGTGGGGTCTGAGAGGAGATATAAGGGTCCAGTTACAGGAATATGGGGGCTGAGAGAGCCTGAATATGATCTATGATAGAGACATATGGCAAAGAAATCTTGGCAATTGGGGTGTAAGGGAATAGTGAAAAATTTAGGAATATGAGACAGTGTAATGTAAGGGTTTGGCATCAGTCAGTAAATTGGCATTATCACATTGCTAGTAGCTCTGGGATCTTGGACTAGGTGATAGGATCCATTGGATTTGAGGATAGGGAGAATGAGGTGTCATAAGGTGAGTGAGTGACCGTTAGAAATCCATTAGTTAACAAGTAGTGGACTATAGGTTTGAGCCTCTGTTGAAGTTTAGGGGCTACTGGGTATTGGGGAACAGAAGGGAAGACTGAGGGGTGTTTGAGGCAAATTAGCAGAGTAACGTGGGTGGCATGAGTGGGACTGGAGGTGTTTCAGACTGTAGGGTCAACAAGGGAGGAGGGACGGGGAGGGACTGAGTCAGCTGCACATGATGGTTGGGGTTGGAGTATGAAAGCTGTGGGGGAAACAAACAGTATAAGAGAAATAGAGTTTTTGAAATTTTTTTATCACAAGGAGGTATAGGATAGGTTGGACAATAAGACAGCAGTATCTAAAGAAATGGTTTGGAACCTGCAGGGAGTAGGTTTTGTCTGGGGAGGTCGTGTACATTGGCTGTCAACTCCCACAACAGAGACTGCAGACCAAGAACATTGGCCCGAAAATTCAGGAAGAACACTTGAGTGGCTTCTACCAGGGAAAGAGGAAGTTTTATCTGAGGTATCCAGTGAGACTTGGGGCTCTGAGAGAGATACCTTGGTGAGGCCATGGGCTCTGAGCCCCATCAATCCTCTTCAGCAGTGATGCTGAGCAGATCAGCCAGTGATGAGTCTGAGGCTGTAGTGTCTTATCCTGTGAGGGCAGGGAAAGGGATGACTTACTGCTCTCTGGCAGACAGGGCAGTCACATTTCCAGTGGCCCTCTTGGCTGCAGATGGAACAGGTTCCCAGTTGTGGCCACAGGTCAGGGCAGGCTCTCATCCAGTGTCATTTTTCTGCCACATTTGAAGCATGATGGTGGTGGAGGGCTTGGAGTTTTGTGGCTTGTGCTTTTTCTTGAGCTCCAAATGCTGCTGCTGTTGCTGCAGCCTCTGCAGACAGAAATTGGCCTTGGAGTTTAGTTTGGAATGCAGCCTTTTGTTTAAGGAATGTAACCTTTTAAAGGTTGTATTGTTTTTGTCTATTTTTAAAGACATGGAAAGTCATATTTAAGAGGTCTCCCAAGGTCTGACTTTTTGAATTTAGTTTGAATGTCTGGTGTTTCTTGGGAAATAAAACAGGAATTTAATTTTTTGTTGAGGGGACAGAGTGGAAGTGAAAATATATCAGAGAGAAAAAAAGGACATGAAAGTATGGTAGGGGTGGTGAGAGCAGAAGGGATATTAAAGTCAGTGAGATTGTCAAGTAATGGTTTTGGCAGTGTAGAAGGTCAGATGGGTCTGAGAAGGATTGTTCAAAAGGTTGGGAGTTGGTGGCAAAGAACAAAGAAAGCTTGGACATAGGGCACCTTGGACCATTTTCAATTGCATCGACAAATATGTAGATCCAGGAGAATATTAAAGTTAAATGTACTTTTGGGGGGGCCAAATTGATCCATTGTCTAACTGGTATTGGGGCCAGGCAGTCTTGCAGAGAAAGGTGAGGCATTTGGGTTTAAGTTCAGTGAACCCAAGAGAGTAGTTGAAGACTGATTTGAGATAGGTGAGGACCAAGGTATGTTGTGGAGGTGAAGAAGATTGATTGTTTCCCATAGTGAGGACCAGGCAGAAGAGAGATGCTGAGACAGAAGGAGGCTGAAGGCAAGAACTGTCTGTAGAAAGTCCCAAAAGAGACATAGGACCACAAACTCTCTGAGCAGGCATCCTGGATCAGAGAAGGGGTCAACCATAGAAGGAGTAGTGGCTTGGTGTGTTGACATGACTTTCAAGCAAGGGGCAGGAAGCTGGGAAGTGTCGACAAGCCATTCTGTAGAAAACTATTGCCTTAGTGAGAAGAAAAAGAGGTACAAGAAAATGAAAGTGCAAAAGGCAAGTTCATCAGGTGTGAAGTATTGGAAAGTACCCTGAAACAGCTCTGTAGTGACCCACTCCAGAAAAGAGTTGAAACAAGTGAAAGTACTTGGCAAGTCCCAGAGAGTCTGGGAGGAAATATGGGTGAAGGACACAAAGAGGGACTTCAGTTGACAAGGAGTGGGAGGAGGAGAAGAAGGAGGAGGGGGAAAGGCATAAATGGAACTCACTCACAATTTTGAAGTGCCTGGATGCTGGCATCAGCAAGGGAATAGCCAGAGGCTCATGGGTCATGAAGAGTCAGTCAGCTGCAAACCAGGGTGGGGGTCCCTGGTTGGGAGGGACTGGTCAGTTGACCTAGACACCCCTGCTGGGTTTTGGCACCAATGATGGACCAGAACCCATGCAAAGGCATACCAGACATTCTTCTGCAAGAAAGAAGCTTTATTGGGCTAGAGGTGGACTGCTTTGTGGACTGAGACAACCATTGTTTGGCTTGGGGAAAGATTTTTTTTTAAAAGAGGGTAAAACAAAACAGAACAAAGCAGATCAGAAGAAAACAATGTAAGTCACACCGATTTCAAAGCAAGACAAGAGGAGGTCAACAGTGGCTACCATAATGTCTCTTGTTTTCTTCTAAATAGTTGTCTATATCTTCAAGCACAATGAATTCATACAAAACAAAATAACATAAAACTGATCAGAACAGAGTAATGAAGGCATTACAGGCCTTCAAAACCCAACAATAGGAAATCAACAATGGCTACCATGATGTCTCTTGTTCTCTTCAAAATAGCTGTCCACACCTTCATGTATGTTGAAATTAAACAACACAAAACAGACTAAACCCACTCTGAACAAAGAATAAAAGCATTACTGGATTTCACAGCATGATGATAGGGAATCAGCAATGGATACCATAATGTCTCTTTTTCTTCAAAGTAGCTGTTCATTTCATCACAGATAATACAATTGATTCACATAAACTGTTTAAGAGAATTTCTAGGCATAGGCCTCTACATGTACACCTATCCTTTTGGCATTAGAGGGAAAACAAAACAAAAAAATTACTAGAAAAACAAGAAACAAAATAGACAAACAAATAACAATAGCAAAGAGCCCAAAACAATGATGATATAGGCCTTCAAAACAAGGTGGTAGGAGCATAACAAAGGTTGTGACTCTACATAGTGATTTTCAAAAGAGTTCCTTAGATCACCAGACACAAACATGCAAAATTGTTCAAATCCTATGAATGTTAACTGTTTTGTTCCAAGAACTAATACAATTTAAAGCACAATCAGCTTATCTATGCTAAGAGTATTTATACAAATTTAGATATATTTTCTTTTCCTTTCCTTTTTTCCCTCCTTTTCCCTGAGATATTTTTCCACTTTGAGCAAATTCTTATCCTTTTACTATATTTATTGAGTATTTTGTATCTTATGTACTCTTACATTTCTCAAACTA
>PVLA01012639.1:0-42713 GCA_004027455.1 Hydrochoerus hydrochaeris | reverse complement strand
CCTCTCTTCTATGAGCTTTGGGTTTAGCTTGCTCTTCTTTTTCTAGACGCTTGAGATGGAGCATTAGGTTGTTTATTTGTGCTCATTCTGTTTTCTTGATATGACAGTTTATTGCTATATATTTCCCTCTTAAGACTGCTTTCATTGCATCCCACAGATTACAGTATGTTGTTTCTATATTTTCATTGAATTGTAGGTAAGAAATACCACATCTTTTTAATCCATTCCTCAGTCCATGGGCATTTATGTTGTTTCCAAGACATGGCTATTATCAACTGTATTGCTATAAACATGGATGCACATATATTGCTGTGGTATGATGCTTTTAATTCTTTTGGGAAGATACCCAAAAGGGGACTAGCTGGGTCAAATGGGACTGCCAAACCTAGGTATTTGAGGAATTTCCACAATGATTTCCAGAGTGGTTTCCCAGTCTGCATTCCCACCAACAGTGGAGAAGGATTCTTTTTTCCCCACAACTCCTCCAGCATTTGTTATTGTTTGCTTTTTTGATATTAGCCATTCTTTTTGAGGTGGGATCTCAGTATTGTTTTAATTTGAATCTCTTGAATGACTAGTGCTGTTGAACATTTTTTCACGTATTTATTTGATGTTTTTACTTCTTCATCTGAGAAGTGTGTATTCCTTTCAGATACCCATTTTTGGTTTGGGTCTTCAAATATGGGAGGACTGATTTTTTTTTTTTTAGTTCTTTAATATGTTCTTGACAGTAATCCTTTATTTGAGGGACAGCTGACAAACATTTTCTCCCATATCGTGGGTTGTCTGTTGGTTTTTTTTTGCTGTACAAAAGCTTTGCAAAAAGTAGGATGAGGTCCCATTTGTTGATTCTTTGCAATATGTCCTGTGCACTCTAGGTTTTATTCATAAAGTCTTTGCCTACACCAATGTCTTCAAGAGTTTTACTTACTCTATCTTCTAGCAGACTTAATGTTTCTGTTTTAATATTAAGATCTTTAATCCATTCTAATTTTAGCTTAGTACATGGTGAAAGATATGGGTCCAGTTTTAATCTTCAGCATGTGGAAAGCCAGTTTTTCCAACAACATTTATTAAAGAGGCTATCTTTCTTCCAATGAATGTGTTTGGTACCTTTGTCAAAGATAAGGTAGCTTAGTGTGTCTACAGTTGTGTCTTCATCTTCTAATCTATCCATTGAGCTTCAGGTCTGTTCTTGTTTTGTTTTTGGTTTTTTTTTGCCAGTACCACACTGGTTTTATCACAGTAGCTTTATAATATAATTTCAAGTCAGGGATTGTGATGCCTCTTGTCTTGTCTTTGTTGCCCAGGATTGCCTTTGCTATTCTAGGTCTCTTCTGATCCCAGACAAATTTTAGGATTGTTTTTTCTAATTCTGTAATACATGCTATTGGAATTTTTATTGGGATTGCACTGAATCTGTATAAGTTTTGGAAGTATGGCCATTTTCACTATATTGATTCTTCCTACCCAAGAGCATGAGTTATCTCTCCATTTTCTAATATCTTTTTGAATTTCCTTTTTCAGAGTACTATAGTTTTCAATATAGAGATCTTTTACATGCTGTGTTAGACTAATTCCTAAGTATTTCATTTTTTTTGGATGTTATTGTAAAAGGTGGTGTTTCCCTGATTTCTCTCTAAGTGAGTCTGTTATCCATGTATAGGAAAGCTATTGATTTTTGAGTGTTGACTTTGTCTCCAGCTACATTACTGAATTTGGCTATTATATCTAGAAGTCTTTCAATGGAGTTTTGGGGATCTTGTACGTAGAGTATCATGTCATCTGCAAATAATGATAATTTAACTTCTTCCTTTCCTTTTATTTCTCTTTTGTGTCTAATTGCTTTGGCTAATGTTTCCAGCACTATATTGAATAGTGGTGGTGATAGTGGACATCCTTGACTTGTTCCTGATTTTAGCATGAAAGCTTTTAGTTTTTGACCACTTAGTATGATGTTGGTTGTTGGCTTGTCATAGATGGCTTTTATTAGATTGAGATAAAGACCATCTATTCCAGTTTTCTGTAGGGTTTATCATGAATGAGTGCTGGACTTTGTCAAAGCTTTTTCTGCATCTATTGAGATAACCATATGATTTTTATCCTTGACCGTGTTAATAGGATGTATTACACTTATGGATACACATATGTTGAACTATCCTGCATCCCTAGGATGAATCCCACTTGATCATGGTATACAATCTTTTTGATGATTTGCTGAAGTTTGCTTGCCAGTATCTTATTGAGGATTTTTGCATCAATGTTTATTAGAGAGATTGACCTGTAATTCTTAGTTGGGTCTTTCCCTGTTTTTTTGTTTTTGTTTTTGTTTTTGTACCAGGGATTGAACTTATGACCTTGCACTTACCAAGTAGGCACTTATGCCACTGAGATAAACACCAGCTCTTTCCCTGGTTTTGGTATCAAGAGTGATACTTGCTTCCAGGAATGAGTTTGGGAGTATTGTTTCCCTATTAATTTTATCGAAGAGTTTGAGAGGTAGTGGTATTACTTCTTCACTAAATTTCTTGTAGAATTCAGCAGTAAATCCATCAAGGCTGGAGCTTTTCTTTGTTGATAGATTTTTAATTACGTCTTTAATTTCATTTATTGATATTGCATTATTTAGGATTTTTATATCTTCTTGATTCAGCTTTTCTAGGAATCAGTACATTTCTTCTGTATTTTTTATCTTATTAGAATACAAATTTTCAAAGTAGGTATGGATGGTTTTCTGCATTTTTAAAGGGTTTGTTGTGATTTCACCCTTTTCATTCCTAATGGCACAGATTTGAGTCTTTTCTTCCCTCTTTTTGATAAGGTTAGCCAAGAGTTTGTCAACTGCATTTAATATTTCAAAGAACCTACTTTTCAATTCATTGATTGTTTGTATTGTTTTTTAGTCTCCAGTGTGTTAATTTCTGCTCTGATCCTTATAATTTCCTCCCTTGTACAAGTTTTTGGTTTAGCCTGCTCTTCTTTTTCTAGAAGTTTGAGGCTCAACATTAAGTTGTTTATATGTACTTGCTCTGTTTTCCTGATATGTGCATTCACCACTATAAATTTCCCTTTTAAGACTGCTTTTATTGTGTCCCACAAGTTCTGGTATGTTGTATTGTCATTATCATTCAACTGTAAAAACTGTTTAATTTCTTCTTTAATTTCATCTGTGACCCATTGATTGTTCAATAGGGTGCTAATTTCCACATGTTGATGAAGTTCTTAAGGTTTCCTTTGGCATGGCTTTCTAATTTCATTGCACTGTGGTCTGATAGTATGCATGGGATAATTTTAGTTCCTTCACATTTACTTAAGCATGTTCTGTGAGCCAGTATATGGTCTATTTTGGAGAATGTTCCGTGTGCAGCTGAGAAGAATGTGTACTCTGGTGTTGTGGGGTGGAACACTCTATAGACATCTACTAAGTCCATTTGTTCAAAAGTTTGATTTAGTTCTAGTATTTCATTATTGATTTTGGGCAAGTTGATCTATCTTTTTGTGACAGTGGGGTATTGAGGTGTCCCAATACAATTGTATTAAGGCTTATCTGATTTTTCATGTCCATTAATAACTGTTCTATATAACTGGGTGCACTAATATTTTTGTATATATGATTATTATCTTTTCCTCTTGTATTGTTCTCTTTACCAGGATGTAGTACCTTCTTTATCTCTCTTAATCCGTCTTGGCTTGAAATTCACTGTATCTGCAAATAAAATAGCAACCCTTGCTTTTTTCTGGGTTCCTGTTGCATGGAGTATTGTTTTCCATACTTTGACTTTCAGTCTATGAGTTTCTTTTTAAATTAAATGTGTTTCTTGTATACAGCATATTGTTGGATCTTGCTTCTTGATCCACTCTGCCAGTCTGTGTCTTTTGATTGGTGAATTGAGACTATTAACATTAATAGTTAAAACTGATATATATTGACTTATTCTGGTCATGTTATTTTCCCATCATTGGCTTCCCCCCTTTTTTTCTTTTTCCCTTCTTTCTGTTTGTTTGTCTTTCCTTCTGTTGGGGTTCATGGAGTTGTAGTCCTTATATCTTTCTAAAATGTCCTTCAGAACATTTTGGAGTGCTGGTTTGGTGGTCTTAAATTTCCTCAGATGTTCTTTGTCATGGAAGTATCTCATTTCTCCATCAATTTTGAAATATAGTTTTGTGGGATACATCAATTTGGGCTGAAAGTTGTTTTCCTGGGCTGCAAGGGAGTTCCAGCTCCTGCAGTGGCAGGGGCAAGGGAAGTTCCAGCTCCCTGGCCTTGGCTCCGGGGAATTTGGGACATCACTCCCAGTGCTGGGGTGCCTGCCCAGCCCCATAGGACACTGGACTAGCCTGCAGAGGTTTCACGAAGTTGAGTGGACCATACCCTGTAACCTTTATTCAACCAGGGTAACAAGCCGGCTCGGCTCCAAGGGGAGGTAGGCCCATGTAGCAGCGAACGGAGTTCCAGTTCTCTGGTTCTGGCCCAGGAGAGTTTGCGATATCCCTCTCAGTGCTTGGGTTCCTGCCCAGTCCCCTAGGACACTGGACTAGCCTTGAAAAGCTTCACGGGCTTGAGTGGACCATGCTCAGTGACCTTCATTCAACCAAGGGAGCTAACACCCATGAGTCCCAGGAGCTGAAGGCACAGGAGGTGATCACCAACATGCTCAGGGAAAGTTTTAGAACATCACTTGAAACACAGAAATATAGGAAAATGACAAAATGAAAGACCAAAATGCAATCTCAAACTTCCAGCCCATCCCAAGTAAGCCTGGGAGCCTAGAAGAAAATACTAGTCATACACCTGAAATACCTGAAATGATATCAACTAAAATAAAGAAGCAAGTACAGGAAGCTATAAAGGAACTCAAATTAGAAATAATCTCCCAGGTAAAAGAAGAAATCAAAAAAGTAGTGAAAGAAATAGTGAATGCATCTAAAGAAGATACAGCTAAAATATTAGAGGAACAAAACAAACAGATAGAATCCCTGAATGAACAGTATAAGAAACAAACAGAATACATGAAGCAGATTCAAAGAGATATACAGGAAATCAAAAATTCTATTGTAAGTTGCCAAAACTGCCTCAACAAAAGTGAAGATAGAATTTCAGACCTCAAAGATAAGATTGCAGCTAGTGAACAGCTCTTAAAAATAACAAGGAATCAGGAAATAACAATTAAATAGTTGCAAGATGATACAAAGAAAAACAACATAAGATTAATAGGGATAAATGAAAAAGAAGGGGACAATACAAATGATATCAAAAGGCTATTTACAGAAGTAATAGCTGAAAATTTCCCAAACACGAGAATGGAAACTGACATTCAGATTAGTGAAGCATATAGAACTCCAAACAGCCATAACCAAAATAAAACTACACTCAGACATATAATAATCACCATCCCAGAAATCCAACATAAGAACAGAATATTAAAAGCTGTTAGAGAGAAAAGACAGATCATCTATAAAGGAAAACCTATCAGAATCACAGCAGACTTCTCAACACAAACAATGAAGTAAAAAAGAGCATGGAGTGAAATATTTCAGATCCTAAAGGAAAATGACTTCCAACCCAGACTGCTGTACCCTGCAAAACTATCCTTCAAAATGAATGGAGAAATAAGATACTTCCATAACAAAGAATAGCTGAAGAACTTTATGATCATCAAACCAACCCTGCAAAGAATAATCAAAGACATTCTAGATATACATAGGAAAAAAACCACTAAGCAAGACAGACAGACAATAGCAGAAAGATAACATGTCAACAATAAGCCAATATATAACAGTTACAGCCATTAATGTAAATGGCCTCAATTCACCAATTAAAAGAAACAGACTTGCAGAATAGATCAAGAAACAACATCCAACCATATGCTATCTACAAGAAACCCACCAACCCAAAAGGAAATTCATAGACTGAAAGTCCAAGGATGGAAAACAATACTTCATGCAACAGGAACTCAAAAAAAAGCAGGGGTAGCTATTCTGTTTGCAGACCATGTGAACTTCAAACCAAGAATGGTACAAAGAGATAAAGAAGGTCACTACATATTAGTTAGGGGAAAATTTCAAGAGGAAGAGATAACAATCTTAAATATATATGCACCAAATTCCAGAGTACCCAGAAATGAAATGAAAAATCAAATAAGCAATAACACAATTATAACAGGAGACCTTAACACACCATTGACACAAAGGGACAGATCAACTAGACAGAAAATCAGCAAAGAAATAACAGAACTGAATCACACCTGTGAACAAATGGACTTGATAGACATATATAGAGTGTTCCATCCAACAACATCAAAATATACATTCTTCTCAGCAGTACATGGGACATTCTCTAAAACAGACCATATACCAGCCCACAGACCATATTTAAGTAAATGCAAAAGAATTGAAATTATCCCATGCATGTTATTGGATCGTAGCGCCATGAAACCGGAAATTAATGATAAAAAATGCAGAAACCCCACAAACGCATGGAAATTGAATAATACACCTTGAGCAATCAATGGGCCACAGAGGAAATTAAAAAAGAAATTAAACAATATCTACAAGCAAACGAAAATACAAATACAACTTACTGTAATCTGTGGGATGCAATGAAAGCAGTACTTAGAGGAAAATTTATTGCACTGAGTTCCCACATTAGGAAAACAGAAGGAACACAAATAAACAACCTGATACTACACCTTAAACAGCTAGAAAATGAAGAGCAAGCCAAGCCCAAAGACAAAAGAAGGGAGGAAATTATAAGGATCAGAGCAGAACTTAATGCAACAGAGACTAAGAAAACAATACAAAGAATCAATGAATCAAAGAGTTGCTTCTTTGAAAGAATAAATAAAATTGATAAGCCCCTAGCAACCTAATTTAAAAAAGGAAAGAATCAAATTCATGCAATACAGAATGAAAAAGGTGAAATCACTACCAACTCTGTGGAAATACAGAAGATGATCAGCACCTATTTCAAAAACCTCTACTCTCATAGGTTCAGTAACACAGAAGAAATGGACAAATTCCTAGAAACATATGAACCACCAAAGCTGGATCAAGAAGATGTAAAACTGCTGAATAACCCAATTTCTATTAATGAAATTGAAAATGTAATAAAGTCCTTACCAACAAAGAAGAGCCCAGGCCCAGACAGATTCACTGTGGAATTCTATAAGAAATACAAAGAAGACTTAATACTGACACTCCTCAAACTGTTCAATGAAATCAAAAGGGGAGCAATTCTTCCTAAGTCATTCCTGGAAGCAAATATTACTATAATACCAAAACCTGAGAAAGACCCAACTAAAAAAGAGAACACAGGCCAATATCCCTAATGAACATAGATGCAAAAATTCTCAATAAAATATTGGCAAACAGGATTCAGCAAATCATCAAGATTAAACACTATGACCAAGTGGGATTCATACCAGGCATGCAGGGATGGTTCAACATATGTAAATCAATAAATGTAATCCACCATATTGATAGAGCCAAAAGTAAGAATCACATGATTATTTCTATAGATGCAGAAAAAACTTTTGATAAGATCCAACACCCATTCATAAGAACCTTACAGGGAATTGGAATAGATTGTCTTTACCTCAATATGATAAAGGCCATCTATGACAAACCAACAGCCAGCGTCATATTAAATGGCCAAAAACTGAAAGCCTTTACCTTAAAATCAGGCACAAGACAAGGATGTCCCTTATCACTGCTCCTATTCAACATAGTACTGGAAATACTAGCCAGAGAAATTAGACAAGAGACAGAAATAAAAGGAGTAAAGATAGGAAAAGAGGAAGTTAAACTATCATTATTGGCAGACAACATGATACTCTACGTAGAAGACCCCCAAAACTCCATCAAAAGATTCCTAGATATAATAAATAAATTCAGCAATGTAGCTTGATACAAAGTCAATACTCAAAAATCAATAGCATTCTTATACACTAACAACAAAATCACCGAGAGAGAAATAAGAGGAGCCACACCCTTTATACTAGCACCCAAAAAAATGAAATACTTAGGAATTAATTTAATGCAAGAAGTAAAAGAGCTATACAGGGAAAATTATAATACCCTGAAAAAAGAAATCAAAGAGGACCTCAGAAAATGGAAAGATATCCTTTGTTCATGGATAGGAAGAGTAAATATTGTTAAAATAGCCATTTTCCCAAAATTGTTATACAGATTCAGTGCAATCCCAATGAAAATACCACTAACATACCTCATAGATCTAGAGAAATTACTCCTAAAATTCATCTAGAACCAGAAGAGATCTAGAATAGCAAAGGCAATTCTAAGGCAGGAGGTATCACAATCCCTGACATGAAGTTATACTACAAAGCTACCATAATAAAATCAACATGGTACTGGAATAAAAACAGACCTGAAGATCAATGAAATAGACTAGAAGATACAACTATGAACACACTCAACCACCTTATCTTTGATAAAGGGGCCAAACATGTTCACTGGAAGAACAACAGTCTCTTTAATAAATGGTGGCTATCCATATGCCAAAAACTAAAACTAGACCCATGCCTATCACCATGTACTAAACTAAAATCTAAATGGATCAAAGATCTAAATATTAGAACAGAAACACTAAATCTGTTGGAAGACAAAGTAGGTAAAAATCTCAAAGACATAGGGGGAGGTAGAGAATTCATGAACAAGAACCAAACTGCACAAGAAATACTTCCCAGAATCAATAACTGGGATAACATCTTATTAAAGAGTTTCTGCATGTTGAAAGAAATCTCCAGCATAGTGAAAAGAAAACCCACAAACTGGGAAAAAAATCTTAGCAAACTGTCCCTCAGACAAAGGACTTCTGTCTAGAACTTATGAAGAATTTTAAAAAATCAGACCCCTGAATTCAAAGACCCAATCCAAAAATGGGCATCCAAGATGAACACATAGTTCTCAGATGAAGAAATATGAATGGCAAATAAATACATGAAAAAATGTTCATCATCATTGGTCATTCAAGAAATGCAAATTAAAACCACACTGAGATTCCATCTCACTCCAGAAAGAATGGCCAGGATCAACAAAACTACCAACAAATGCTGAATAGGCTGTGGAAAAAAGGAACTCTTCTGTACTGTTGGTGGGAGTGAAGACTGGTGCAACCACTGTGGAGGTCAGTCTGGAGATTCCTCAAAAAGCTGGGATTGGAGGTACCATTTGAACCAGCTATTCCACTCCTAAGCATATTCCCAGAAGAACTGAAAACATATCACAGTGATATATGTGCACCCATGTTTATAGCAGCACAATTTGTAATAGCCAGATCTTGGAAACAACTGAGGAATGGATAAAAAAATTGTGGTACTTTTATACAATGGAGTACTACTCAGCTATAAAGAATGATCACGTTGAGATATTTATAAATATATGGATGCAACTTGAGACCGTACTCATAAGTGAAATAAATCAAACTCACAGGTATAAATATCGCATAGTCTCCCTAGTGTAAGAAAAGGTAAGAGTACATAAGATTCTATGGTAATCATGGATCCCCATTATATTGCTTTGAAGACTTGTAATGTTTTCATTCATTGGTTGGAATGGTTTTATTGTTTTATTTGACCTTATTATGTGTGATAGTATGAACAGCTACTTTGACGAAAACAAGACATTATGGCAACCATTGCTGATTCAATATCATCTGGCTTTGAAGTCCTACCATGCTTTCATTCTTCTATTACCATTGGTTCTATCATGTTGTGTCTTACTGGATTTTAATATGTGTAATAATATAAACAAATTTTTTATGGCAAATGAGATATTATAGTAGCCATTATTCATTTTCTTTTATTTGGTTCAGAATGCCTTGTAATAGTTTCATTCTCTTGAATGCTTTTACTCTATTTTGTTATGTTTGATATTATTGTTTGTGAAGCTATGCTCAACTATTTCAAAGAAAAAGATACAGTAGCTACTGTTGATATCCAATTGTGTTGTTGTGAAGTGTTGTGTTGCTTGTATTGTTGTTCCGATCTGTGTTGTTCTGTCCTCTTTTGTTTTATTCTCTGTAAAATAAAATTAAAAAAAAAAGAAAGTTGTTTTCCTTTAGAACTTGGAGTACTTCCAAGTTCTCCTTGAGATTTTGTGCTGAGAAGTCAGCTGTAATTCTGATGGGCTTTCCTTTGTAAGTGATTTCTTTTCTCTAACAGTTTTTAAGATTCTATTCTTGTGTTGAATTTCTGGAATCTTGACCATGGCATACCTGGATGTAGATTTTTTGATCATTGCTAATTGGAATTTTATATGCCTCACTTATTTGCATGTCAAATTATTTTTCTCTACCAGGAAAGTTTTCTGTCATGATGTCCATGAACATGTTTTTAATATCATTTGTGGTATCTCTTGCTTGTTCATTGACTCCAATTAATCATTCTTCTTTGTCACATCTTGTAGCAGCTGGATTGATTTCTCAGTGTTCCTCTGCTAGTTTTGAGAAATCTTTCTTTTCCATGTCACGAACTGCAAGCCTGTCTTCAATATCTGAGATCCTGTCCTCACATTTGCCTAATCTGCTTTGAATACTTTCAGTGGAGTTTTATTCTCCTGGGTATCTGCTTAAATCTGCTTTATGGATTCCATTTGTTTCCTATGTTGTGCTTCCATAATTTGCTTTAAGCTCATCTTTTTTTTTTTTTTTGTCTGTGTCTGCTCTAATATCACTAAGCATGGTGTATATTTTGGTAATTTCTGTAGTTATTTAAGAGATTGTTTTCTGGTTTTGTTTTTTTCCAGAGCCTCATTCAATTGCTTTGTTACCACTTTGCGATTCATGGTAAGGGGCTTTTGGATTTTCCAGCCTCATTGCCCCCTGAGTTTGCCTTTGGTGAACTTGGTGTCTGAAGTCGTATCTAAGTCTCATTTCTTTTCATTTTCAGTTTAATTCCTGGAGTGATACTTGTTAGTTGCCTATGTTTTGCAACTTTTAAATGTATGAACTGAATTTGTGACCATCTAACAGAATGCAAAACAATTATATAGAAGTCCATAATATATCAATTCTGTCCTCAAGGGTTAAGATTCAAAATAGATTAAGGAGAAAACAGGAGTGGGAAAAGAGAAAGAGATTACAAGTAGGTTAGAGGACCAAGATGGATCCCACCAACTTGGGGAAACTGATGCAGAAGACTGAAGGAAAAGAGAACTAGAAGAGATAAAAGGCAGAACAGAACAAAACCAATTCCACATAGAGGTTAGGAACCACACACTTTAATAAATAAATAAATAAATAAATAAATAAATAAATAAATAAATAAGAAAGAGAAATAAAAAACAAACTAAATAATATTTTAAAAAATCCAAAACCAAAAATCAACAACAAAAAAATAGTCCACTTCTAGGATTATCTCTGGATTTACTAGTAAGACAGCCTGTAGAGACAGTGTCCGGAATTGTGTCACTGTATCCATGCAATGCAGGAGTTGCTTTATGATGGAGTAGCAGACAACCTTAGCAGGCCTGCCCTGAGACCACTCACTGGGCTCGACACAGTCCAAGCGGTTTCCATGGGTCTGCACCCAGCTAGGAGCTGCTGGGGGAAGCTGGCAGCAGATCTGGTTCCAGGCTTATCTGACCTGACTCCAAAACAGCTCCCAGCCAACTGCCCTCTCTCTCGGGAGGAGTGAGTCCTTCACACTCACCGCCAGCCAGCACAGTCCTCTGCCAGCCAGCACAGTCCTCCGTGTCTGCCCCCCCACCCTCCACTCCAGCCGAGTCTCTTCTCAGAGGCCCCTGGGGTTGCCAGCTGCCACCATCACCGTGACCATGCTTCCCCAGGTTCCAGAAGCTCCCCTCACCAAGTGAGTCCAGCTCTGGGCAAAGGTTCCATCAACCACTGCCATCTTCTTCATTGAAGTCTTTTTTTTTTTTTTTTTTTTTACTGTCTCTGTGGGCCTCGATCCAGACCCTTGACCCCTCCTGGGTCCAAAGGGACCCACTGCCTTCCTTCCTGTCTTTCCCATGATGTGGGACTCTTGTGTCTAGATGGTGTCTCTCAGAGAGGCTGTTTTCTCTACTGCCCCCTACTCCACCATCTTCCCGGAAGTGTGTCCAGTTTGGTTATTTTGATGGGTTTGCTTCTTTAAGTGATGTGACATTTCTCTGTTGTACTTTTTCATAGATTTTCCCCCATTCTGTATTCTTGTCATTTTAACTATAATGTGAAGTGGGGAGATTGTTTTCTGGTTGAGCCTGTTTGGGGTTCTAAATGCCTTTTGTGCCTAGATGTCTGTTTCCCCCCAGATTTGGGAAGCTTTCTTTTATTGTTTCATTACAGATTTTCTGTGCCTTAAGTGTGAACCTCAGCTACTACTTGCACTCCAAAAATTTGTAAATTTGGTCTTTTAATCATGACCAAAGGTTTTTGGATGTTTTGTTCACAATTTTCTTTAACAATGTCTGTATGTAATAATTCCTCAACCTTACCTTCAAGCCAGTTTTTTTTTTTTTTTTTTTTTTTTTTGAGACAGTTCAGGCTGGCCTCAAACATGCAATGATCCCCCTTCCTTGGCCTTCTGAATGCTGGGTTTATAGGCATGTGCCACCATGCCCAGCAGGCCCTCAAATTCTATCTTCTTCTTGGTCCTGTCTATTGGTGAGGCTTTCCACTGTTTTTTTATGACTTATTGTACTTTTCATTTCCAGAATTTGTTTGGTTTTTCAGAATTTCTATCTCTGGGCTGCAGGATTTAGCTCAGCAGTATAAGCGCTTGCCTGGCAAGTGTGAGGTCGTGAGTTCAATCCCTGGTGCAAAAAAAAAAAAAAAATTTCTATCTCTTTGTTGAATTACTCCTTCAAATCTTACATTGTCAACTGGGCACCATGGCACACATCTGTAATCACAGCACTGGGGAGGCTGAGGCAGAAGTGAGTCCAAGGCCATCCTGAACCACACTGTGAAACTTGGTCTCAAAAAGACAAAAAAAAAGAAAAAAAAGAAAAAGAAAAATCTTGCATTGTCTTCCTTAATTCACTCAGCTGTTTGTTTTTGTTTTTTTGCAGTACTAGAGATTAAACCCAAGGCCTTCACACTGAGCAAGTCCTCCTGCCACAGCCTCCCAGAGTACTGGGATTATAGGCATATGCCACCATGACCAGTTTTATTTGTATACTTTGAAGTCATCAATTACTTTATAAATCCATCTTTTGAATTCTTTGGCAGCTCATTTACTTTGATATCTTTGCATCCAGTCATTGACAGATAATGGATATTTGGAGGAGCCATATTTATTATCTTATATTTCATACTTGTGTTTCTACATTAAGCATATTGCATCTGGGGGATGGATGTCTCCTGAGTGCTGGGATTATAGGCATATGCCAGCATGCCTGGTTTTTTCTTCCACTTTTATTTGAGGCTCATGTTAGTGTCCAGCCTTCTTTTAAAGGCTTGATCCCCAGCCTCACCCAGAGAGGAGAAAATGAACCTCAGTAATGTCAGTGTTGTTGTTTTTGGAGACAGGGTCTTGCTATGTAATTCAGGCTGGCCTTGAACTCATTGTATATCCCAGCTAATCTCAAACTTGCAGTGATCCTCTTACCTCAGCCTCCCAAGTGCTGGGATTATGGGTCTGTGTCACCACAGCCAGCTCAATAATGTCAATGACAAAAAGACAAACCAGTTACTGACACACAGTGAAAACCAATTAAAAGCAACAACTATCTCACTGCTGACAACAGAAATCAGCAGTAATAATAAAAACTGAAAGGCTAAACATTCATGAAAGTTAGTAGTAATAATACATGGCAGGGGATGGAAGACAAAGTAAAATTTAAAAAAGAAAAGCCAGTGATTTAGCTCAGCAGTATAAGCATCTACCTGGCAATCATGAGGTCGTGAGTTCGATCCCCAGTACCAAAAAAAAAAAAAAAAAAAAGAAAGAAAAGGAAAATAAAATGAGGACAGAAAAGTAAGAAGTCCAATTAAGAACAAATAAGTAACTTGAGTGTGGTGGTGCACACCTGTAATCCCAGCACTTGGATGGCTGAGGCAGGAAAAGCAACAAGAGTTCAAGGCCACCCTCAGCTCCACAGCGAGTTCAAGGCCAACCTGGACTACATAGTAAAACTCTGTCAAAAAACTAAATAAGTAGAATTAGGTAAAAGTAACAGAGAGAGAGAGAGAGAGAGCGAGAGAGAGAGAGAGAGAGAGAGAGAGAGAGAAATAAGACAACAGAACAAAGTAAAAGAGAAATGAGTCAAAACATTTTCCCACGCTGACACGTCTGGGTGGTCAGTATCTATCTGGGACCTTGGTATTGAAAGCCACCACATGTGGGGCATGAGTCCCAGCTGGGGCCTGTTGTGTTTCTTCACTTAATTAGCAAAGCTTTTTATAAAGTTCTTTAAAGAATATATATAGTAAATGCAAAATAACTGATTCCTACAAATGATTAATAAGCCCTATCCTTAAGTAATTCATGTCTAACCTATATTTCTACATTTTACTTATATACAGTGACTCTTATGGATATTCAAACTGGTTAAAAAGATTGAGAGGAAAGAGTTAACAGTTGTCAGTCTTGTAGTATATAAAATAGCTTATGTATGTAGCATGTATAATACTTGAGGCCTTGCGTTCAATAACCAGAATTTTTTAAAAAGTTAATTTTTTTGTAACAGGGATCAAACTCAGGACCTTGTGCTTGCCAGGCAGGTGCTTCTGTTGCTGAGCTAAATCCCCGGCCCAAAAAAGTTACATTTAAAAAAAATAATAATTTTAAAGGTGGTAATACCTTTCTTAGTTTTATCAATTTTACTATAGCCCAAATTTTATTATTTTTAAATTATGCACAAGCTATTAAAATATGTATTTAAAATATACACATACAGAAAATTTATCTTAAAGTGCCTATTTTATTTCAGTAGCAAATGAACATCAAGCAAGCAAAGAAAAGAAAACTAATTTCATGAAGAAAGACAAATCTATGGAGTGGTTTACAAGAAATGAAGAATAAGATTGTTTAATTAAAGCAACTTGGAATCATTAGCTACAAAATGTCAAATGCAAGACAAATGCCAAAGTGGGACACTGAAGCAATTCTGCAGTGTTACACAGCTTTCTTTAGCTTTTTTTTCAAACTTTTATGTAAAAATTAAATACCAATCTATGAAAGTAGTGATTAGCACTACTAGTTTGATCCTCTTGCAGCTTCAAATCCATTGCTGTCACCTGAGATCCTCAGTTAAATTATGCTTTGACCTTCCTCAACTTAACAAGGAAAGCTAATTTAAAAGAAGAAAAAAATTGATGTCATTACATTGCATTAATTAAAAGACAAAACAACTTCATATGTATTGAAAATTTTACTCACCTGTATGAACACTTTGCCAGTGGACAGGTCTTGCAATATAGGGAAAGGGTCCATATGGGAAATCAGATTGTGATTCTTCTACTGTAGAACAAAATACAGATGTATGCTACATAAAATAATTTGTTTACAAAACTATTAAATATTAATTACAGTCCCTTTTGTAGGACTTTTTGTTTGCTTTGTTTTATTTTTGAGACAGGGTCTTGCTATGTAGTTTAGGCTGGCCTTCAAATCACTATGTAGTCCTGGCTGGCCTCAAACTCACAGCACTCCTGCTTCAGCCTCCAGAGTGCTGGGATTACAGCCATGTACCACTCTGCTGGCTCTCATACTTTAAAGCATTTGTTTTGGGGCTACTTTGGCAGCTACTATATTCTGTCCCTTACACATTTTAACTGAACAAATACCACATTTAAAATTTTATATGAAAGATTACCTAAGGGATATTTTTATTACCTATAGGTCAATACACTCAGGAATCCATGCTCCATTTGTTAACCCAAACACATGCATAAAATAAAATTGAAGCTCACCATGGTTATCCTCTTGAAACACCTCAACTTCATCTTCAATTTCCTTTTCAGAATGTAACTGTAAATCTGTACTGATTTTAGGTTCCACTTTTTTAGGTAAAATTCCATTTCTGTCTTTCACAGGGCAAACCAACCAGTCTCTGACAATAACCTCACTTATCTTTTCACATGAGAGAGCAAGTTCACAGATGTGAATTCCATCTAGAAGTTCAATAACCTGTGTGATGCTTTCAGAAAGGCAAAAATATACTTAACATTTCCATTAATAACTTCCATTTTAAGTTCAGTATAGTTCATACCTAAATTTAAATGCTAATACCCAAATTTATATGCCACTGTTAAATCAGATTAGTGGGGGTGAACATGAAATTTAGGGTGTGTAATGAGTAACTTCACATATTACATAAAAAAATAACAGGGATCAGGAGACGGCCCAGCCGCCATGGGTTGTGTGCTCCCTTCCACGTCCTCAACTCAATAAACCTGTTCATTTTGTAAAAAAATAAATAATAAAATAACAGGGACCATAATTTAATATTACTGTTCACATTGCACTTCTAAAACTTTTCTTCCAACCAGAAGAAATATGCTTATGTTTTTATATTTGTAAAAGATGATTTAAACAGGAATACACACTGTAATTTAACTTAGGACATGCATAATAACAGGGCTTTGTTGTTGTTATTTTGTTTAGTTTTGGAGACAGGGTCTTACTATGTAGTTCAGGCTGCCCTTGAACTCACTATGTAGCCCAGGCTGGCCTCAAACTTATGGAGATCCTCCTGCCTCAGCCTCCCAAGTGCCAACAGGTATGTGCCACCACACTTCGCTGCACCGTAACAGTTTTATGACATGACACACCTTACTCAGTTACAAAATGAATACTGGATCTGGTATTTAGGCCAAAGAAAAGTGTATTTTAAAATCACACTACAAAGGAAAATAGTCCCATTACTTACTTTGCTAGATATACAACACATACACCACCCTGTTTAAGACATGGGTATAAAACAGGCAGTGCCACTTGAGGATTTAACATATCCAAAGCTACCTGTGGGGAGGAAAAGAGAAATGGATCAGTCTGATTCTGTTTAAACAGAACATAGATTCCCTTTTGTTACTATGATAAAATGAAACTTTTAGAAAGCAATAACCCAGTTAAAGTATTTCATGTTTAAAAAAAAAAAATAGTGCCATTAGCCAGGCATGATGGTGCCTGTAATCCCAGTACTTGGGAGGCTGAGTCAGGAGGACTGCTGAGTCTAAGGCCAGCTTCAACTACATGGTGTGAACCTGTCTCAAAAAACAAAACAAGAACAAACCCCCCCAAAAAACGAAACAAGAATAACCCCCCCAAAACAAAACAAAAACGATACCATTAGCTGTCAGTTTACTGCTTTCTAAAGAGTAAGCTCAAATTATACAACCTGTCATAATACTTGATTATACATAAAAGTCATAATGGTATGTTTTGCATTTGGCAATATTAATTCAGGAATCTTTCTGTGGCTACATATATGTACATGAATATACAAAAAAAAGAGACTTTGGTATTATCAATATTGCCAACTGTAAGGCATCATTACAACATAAAAAATTTAAAATATTTCAGTTCTTGTGAGTTTCTGTTGCTAAAATCTATAAACTTAAATACTTTAGTTCAATTTTGGCAACAGAAATTCATATTACTTTGAATGTTTTAGCCAGGCATAGTGGTGCACAGCTGTAATCCCAGTACTTGGGAGGCTAAGGCAAGAAGATCATTGCAAATGTGAGGGCAGCCTGGGCTACATAATTAGTTCAAGGTCAGCTTGGACTGCACAGTGAGACCTCATTTCCAAAAAAAAAAAAATTTTTTTTAAAATTCAATGGAAAAAGCTCTGAATAAAAATTTTAGAGAGTCTAAAATTCATGAATCATGCTCTTTATTTTTTCTTTCTTTATTCAATTGTAGAACACAGGGCTGTATTCACAAAAGAAGCCAAATAAGTACAATGAGTAAATGAGTGACTGACTTTCAAATAAAGCATTAAAAAGTAAGTCCAGTCAAAATAGAAAACAAAGAAAACACCATGGATATTTAGGGAACAAGTATGCACTAGGCAAAGAAAATAGTAAATACCACCACTCTAAGACGGCGGGCTCCTTGGGAAGCCTGAAAAGGCCACTGTCACTGTAGTGGAGACAAAAGGAGGGAGACAGCAAGAGATGAGGTCCAGAACGGGAGGGATGTGGTATGGGTGGGGAAGAAATAGGTGACAGAGAATCTCAGGTTTTAGCTTTACTCAAATGTTTAAAAACTGATATAATCTGATTTTGTTTTTCACTCTTTTGTGTAAGGTAAAACAGTGTCAACATACAGTTTTGTATCTTTACCCATTTAAGTGTACAGCTCAGTGGCATCACATATCTGACTTATTCTAAACTTATGCACTGAAGACCACGAGAAGGAAAGGAAGCAAACAGTGGGGCAGTGTAAGGGCAGAGCCGAGAAACCCGACAGTCCTTCCAATGCTCTGCTTTCAACTAACAGCATCATTAATCTGGCCACTCAAATCAGACAGAGTCCTCATGTTCTGTACTTTGAATAATGCTTTGAAAATATGTGAGATTTTTGAGGCTTTTGTTTGAATTAAAATCCCACAAATCTCTCTCTTTAGTGTTTCTCAAATTAACTCTACTGCCACGGTCAGAGGTCCTGACCTCATATCTTCTTGAAGTATGACAACAGCTTTTGGCATAGACATCCAGCCTCCCTTTCTCTACCATAATTATTCTAAAACAAGAATCTGGACATTTGATTGTTCTATTTAAAAATTTACTGGTGCTGGGGACATAGCTCAATGGCACAAGGTCCTGAGTTTGATTCCATACCCCTCCCCCACCCCAATAGAGGGATAAAAATTTAACAGTAGGCCCAGGGATACAGCACAGTGACACAGTGTCTACCTGGCAAGCACAAGGTAGTGAGTTTGATCCCCAGTAAAAAAAGGTTTTTTTAAATCTAAAAAATGTCCATGAGCCCCAGCTTGATACACATTCAATATTCATTTTGTAGCCTCTAATAACTGTAGCTTCTTATTGTACCCAACTCTTCCAGCTAGTTGTTTGTGTCTGAAGTTCTTTGGATATGTAACTCACTTTTGTTTTGGCATAGTACAAGGCCATAGCAAGTTCTAGGTGTCTACTGAAGCCAGCCATGGTGGTATGGTGCAGCATCCTATAATTCTAGCATGGTAGGAGGCTGAGGCAGGATGGCAAGTTCTAGCCCAACCTGGGCAACTATTATGATTTACTGAGCCCTTATCTCAAAAACAAAATTTTATAAAAGGCTGAAATTAGAGTTCATAAACAAATACATAGACAGACAGACACAGAAGCATGAACACAATGTATAGCAGATCAAGAAACAAAGAGGGGCTGGGGATACCGCTCAGCAGCAAAAGCACCTGTCATCAGTTCAAGTGCAAAGTCATCAGTTCAATCCCTGATACAAAAAAAAAAAAAGGAAAAGTTCAATAATTCAAAAGAAGGTGATGGGCCAGGGATATAGCTTAGTGGCACAGTGCTTGCCTGGCAGACACAGGGTCCTAAATTCAATCCCCGGTACCAGAAGAAGGTGATAATCTCTCAGATGATTAAGGAATCTTCCGTCTAGGAGACATTTTTTCTTTAAAAAGTAGAATCATAAAGAACTGAAAATTTATCTCAGGAAAACAAATTTGTAATACAGTAGTATGAATCCTGAGTATTAAGCATAATCTATTAAATCAAGAAGCTGATATGACAAAAAAGTTGTGTGTGTGCATATGACACAGAAAGAAAGGAAGAGACACACAACCCACTGATCCAAGAGCAATTAAACTATCCCATGTGTTCAACTGAGACCAGATAACATGTTAATTCTCCATTTTAGAAGGCAATTAAAAATTACAATTCCTGGGGCTAGGGATGTGGCTCAGTGGAAGAGCTCCTTCCTTGCATGCACAAGGCCCTTGGTTTGACCCCTAGCACCACCAAAAAACAAAAAATTCCTCCTGCCTCAGTCTGCCAAGTGCTTGAATTACAGGCATATTCCACCACACCTGGTAGTCAAACAGTATTTTTATCAACTGACAGTTTTAACAATCCAACCTTTTCTTGATAGTTCTATATTAGGATTTTCAGTTTTGTTTTTTATTATTTATTTATTTACTTACTTACTTATTTTTGGTACTGGGGATTGAACTCATGATCTTGCACTTGCCAAGCAGGCACTTATGCCACTGAGCTAAATCCCCAACTCCCAATATTAGGATTTTTATATAAGCATCAACTATAATTCTTTGGTCCTAATAATAATTAACTCTTCCCCAGCACTTAAAACTCCTCCTCCTTGTCTTATATCCTCCCATGAATATTCATCTGGTACAGTTTTTGAAAGATTCAACTGAATAAATCTAAAGGAATATTCTTTTTAAATCAGGAATCTTTTGGTAGGTTTCTACAAAGCTTTAGCAACACCATTAAGTTGTTGTGTTTCATGTTCAAGCAAAAATGACTAGTGTCTATCTCTAATATTCCTGTGGATGGTCCAAATAGAGCCTTTCAGCAGGGAGTGGTAGGTACATCTGTAATCCTAGCATTTGGGAGGCTAAGGCATGATGATCACTGCAAAGTCAAGGCCAGCCTTAGCTACACTGTGAGACCCTGTCTCAAAAATCCAAAACAAAACAAAACAATCCTTTCTCTGTTATTAAACTGTATAATGCAAGCCAAATAATGGTAAAGAAAAAGAACTGTTGTCACCAAAACTACACACTTTAATGATATAGTAGATGAGAATCAGTGCTGATAAAAGTAATTTTCTCTCTTTGAACTCTGCTCCAGTCTATGGCCACACCATCCTGAATTTTGCTTCATTTTTCATCAAAATAATCCAACCTTCCAGCAGTCAATTATGAAAAGCAAGGTTTCAGCTTAAACTCTTTTCACCTGTCCTTTTATCTTCCTATTACTCTACTTCTCCCTAATTCAACCTCTCACTTCTAAAAATCCCTCTAATGGCCGTGCGTGGTGACACCCATCTATAGTCCTAGGACCTGGGAGCCTGAAGCAGAAGGACCACTGGGAGTTTGAGGGCAGCCTGGACCTACATAGTGAGACCCTGTCTCAAAAAACAAAATGTTAATAATAAAATAAAAACTCCTCTATTCATAAATTCCTCTATTCCACTTTTCTGGAGCTTTGATAAATGACTTTACCCTTAACATCATTAATGAATAGTCCTCTCTACATCCCGACTTTAACTTCTAAAGATGCCTCTGGTTTATTCTTTCTCAAGGGAGGCTATTTGTTCACCCTATTTTCACAACTGAGGTTAGGTGCTGGGCTCAATACGTTTCCTATTGCTTCCCAATCATTATTCCTTTATATAGCAAATGTTGAGTTCATAACATTTCTCTTCTTGGTCTTTGGTCATTATGCCACATTTACTGACAATTTTAGCATCTAAATCAGTATGTATCTCTCCCCAGATCTAAAGGCTTTAGAGGAAAATACTCTTTGCACACCTAGTGACGGAAACAGAGCAAATACAATGAAGACCACTGCCTATACTAAAGAAGCCCAAAGGCTGGGATGTAGCTTAATAGCAGCGTTTACTCAGCATATGCGAGGTCCTGAGTTCAATGCCTAGTATGGAGGAGGAAGTCCTGTTTTCTCTGTACTCAGAGGACCCACTTTAGAAAACTTACCGCATCAAATGTTAATGATTTTATGTCTTCAGCTGCTCCTGAAATATCCTTGTGAATAAAGTTCACGTTGTCAGGCCATTCCTCTGTGTGACTGACTTTCCATGAATCACGCCAGTGTTTATAATTCTTCTTCGCCACATCATGATGGTCTTTTCGTATTTCAAAACTTATGACTTGTCCTTGGGATCCAACTAAAGTAAAATAATTCATGATATGTCATAGTTGATTTAAAAAGTGCCAAGCATTTATTTTGCAAAGATACTAAACACGTAGAAAAAATTTCAACAGTTCAAGGTTACCAAAGTCTCCTCTCTACCATCCTTGATCTCCAATCAGACTTCCTAAGTGGCACCCCTCCATGCTAGTTAGTGCCAATACAGGCGTGCAAAGAACTGGTGTTTAACACATCATGAGACACACTGTTGCTGGTATGAAACATACCTTCTTTCTTCCTTCCTAAGTCATTTCAGCAGCTACACTGCCTTTAATAGCTATTATTTCCATTGTGTGGCTATCCCAAAATTCAGCTAACTCATCACCTACTGATGAATGTCTAGCTTATTTCCAGTCTTTTACTAATCCAACAAAAGTGCAAGGAACATTCCTCTGCCTATGTTCTTATAAAAAAGCCAATTTATCTCTATAAGCTAAAGTCCTAAAAATGGAATTTCTGGCTCAAGGGGTATGTGAATTTTTTGTTTTGAAAATATTAACAATTAGGGCTGGGCATTTAGTTCAGTGGCATAAGCACCTGCCTGGCCAAGTGTGAGGTCATGGGTTCAATCCCTGGTACCCCTCCCCAAATTAAAAGTGGTACCAATTTATACTTCCAAAAATAGAGTACCTATTTCTCTATACCCTCACCAATAAAGAATTATCAAACTTTTTATGTGTATCAATCTAAAAAGTGAAAAAAGTTGGGTATTGTGGTGCCTGCCAGTAATCCCACCCCTCAAGAGGCTGAGGCAGGATGATTGCCACAAGCTAAAGGCCAGCCTGAATTATAACAAGATAAGTGAAAAAAGCTTACCATTGCAGTTTTAATTTGGATGAGGTTGAGCCTTTACATATTTATTTTTTTAAGATGTTAAACAATACATCAGTTATTATTGAAGATACATCCACATACCTGAGAGAACAGAACTCTGTACTCTCAAAGAGACACACAGGAAATACCACAGGGAGCTAGAAGCAGCATGCTAAGGGGGACCCTGGTGAAAAGGGATAGTAAACTAGAAGCAGGATTACAGAAGTATAGCCCAGACGGCCTTCATGCATTTAAAAAAAAGTATTTGTATTTTCACGTTGGTTAGCATAGTAATATTGCAATTCCAGAGAACACTACTATATCTTAAAGCAGTTAATTTTCTCTCCATCTCTGTGATTTGAGTCCATGGAGGCCTTCCCAGATCAATCTGTCTACAACTTACTAAGGAAAATTTTATACTCCAGGATGTGTTTTGAAACATAGCTGCAACCCATCATGTTCCCAGGGAATACAACTAATGGTAGTATAGACTAAATGCCTGGGAACAATTAATAGAGGAAAAATATTCATCCCAGTGGAAAATACCACTAACTTCTTGATCATTCACGGTCTGGAATTACTCAGGCCATGACAATCCTCTGACAACAGAAACATGCCCATTTCTCCTATCTGACTCCTTTTTTCTTCCCATGGTCCTGGAGTTTGAACCCAAGGCCTTCACGGTGAGCTACATCCCCAGTCCTTTTTATTTTGAGATAGGGTTTGCTCAGTTGCTAAATCACCCAGGCTGAACTTGTGGTCCTCCTACTTCAGCCTCTTGTGGCGCTGGGATTACAAGTGTGTCACCAGGCCCAGCTTTAGCTCACAAGTATTTTTTTTTAAATAAATCTACTTTGTCAAACGAAAGTATACATTTAGGAATCTGTCCTTGGTAGTGAAAAACTGACTGCTTTAACTAAGGACAGAAAAGAGTTGAAGGTCGGAGATTAGAAGGAATTTACCATAACAGTCTGGATTATGTTTGTATATGATGGCAAAAGGTCAAGATGTGTAAGTTTAATGTCAGTATATTTCTATCTATAAACTTCATAAAACTACCCAAAGAGAGTGCTGCGGCTGTTTAGGGGTCTGCTATTAGGTAAGGAAGGAATGTGCATGTGTAGCCAGACCAGCCAAAGCAACCTGACTTCAAAGATGATTAAGTGGTCAAAGGGGACACTAATAACTAGGCTAACAATAACCAGAAATGAGGTGGTAGAAACATGAAGCTTATGTTTACTACACATCTCTTGTACTTTTTCCAAATGACAATTTCTAGAGACTTTTTAAAAGACATTTTTCATAATGCAACTTTAACTTAATAACTATTAAGTATGCTTAGCTATCAGGTATCAATGATAGTGCTGCATTGTGATTCATTTATTTATGAATGCCAGCGACAACCTTTTGTCCCTTAACCACATATTAACTATCCCTCAGTAGGGGGTACTCCTGTTCCTCCTATATCAGTGATGGCAAATCTTTTAGAGAGGGACACCCAAACTGCAACCCAGAACCACTAATTTATCACAAAATGTCAGCTCTGGTCGGGGATTCAGCTCAGTGGTATAAGCGCCTGCCAGGCAAGCACAAGGTCATGAGTTTGATCCCTATTACCAAAAAAAGAAAAAGAAAAAGGAAAAAAAAAAGTCAATACTGCAATTAAACCTGAATGCTAGGTTGCTGGGGTGATGCTGAGGTGACCTGGCTCATGTGCCAACCGAGAGAGCTCTGCGTGCCCGCTGTGCCATGGGTTCACCACCACTGTCCTCCATTCTCTCACCCTGAATATCCATTGAGCATTATTATCCAACAACATGGATACACATGCACTAAAAGTGTAAGAATACTCAGAGTAGTGCTATTTGTAATGCCCAACTCACATGTCTATCCATGGTAGAATTGGCAAGTCACAGCACACAGTAACTAAAATGAAAGGACTGCTCTAAGCAATGGCAGAATCCCAGACATAATGACAAAAGCAGCCAGATACAAAGGGTACATGCTGCATCATTCCAGCGGCATAAGGTACAAAACAGGCAAAACTGCTGGTGGTGACCAAAGTCAGAACAGTGTTTTCCCTGGAGAGGACGGGGCTTGGAGAGGTCATGAGGAAGCGCCTATGTTGCAGGGATCTTCCTTACCTTCATCCAGGTAATAGCTACGAAGGCATGGTAACAATATCAAAGTTACCATCTCAGTAGCTAAAGTGTACTTAAAGCCCAGCTTGGTCATGCATGTAATCCCAGCACTCCGGGAGGGTGAGTAGAAAGCTAAAAAGTTTAAACTAGGACTGGGGATGCAGCTTAGTGCTAAGGCCTTGGGTTCAATATCTAGTACCACCAGATTGGGTAAAAAGTAACCTTAAACCAGGTTGGTGCATGGTGGTTGGTGCATATTTGTAATCCCAGCATTTCGAGAGGCTGAACCAGGACAACAACAAATTCAAGTGCTGGGTACGGTGATGCATGTTTGTAATTTCAGCACTTGGGAGGCTGAGGCAAGACTGGCACAAGTTCAAGGCCAGCCTGGTCTACACAGGCAGACCTTGTCACAAAAACAAAAGAAAACAAAAAGTAGAAGCATTAAAGAGTGTGGAACAAGTGAGAAGCAAAGAAAATGAATCCTTAGAAAGTGTAACTGCAACATATGTTCAAACTAAAAGAACAGTTGCTTCCTTTTGGTTTTGAAGAGTACACTATCACAAAGATGTATTATGTCTCTGAATATCATTATCTCTACTTCTATTATTATGAAAAAATTGAAAGTGCCTGCCTGGCAAGCATAAGGCCTTGAGTTTGATTCCTGCTACCAAAAAAATAAAAAATAAAAAGAAAGGAAAAAAAAGAAAAAAATAGAATGTCTTATCACCTAGATCTAGCTCACTTACCCCAATTGCTTACCTGCTCTGGATAAAAATAAACTCATTCCACCAGAGCCAGAGCCAGCTTCTAAAACAATATCGCCTGGGTTGATATCCATCATCATTAGTACCATATTCACATCCTACGATGGAAACACAGTGTAAGAGATTCAGTGACTAAGAAATATGTACTAAGTACCCATTCTATACTATAGTTAAGAAGAGAAGGAAACAAAACACAGGTTGAACTTTGGCTCTGTCAACCACATTTTGTGTGACACAGTAAGATTTAACAATCAGCAGCTGTGTGTGGTGGCGCATGCCTATGATCCCAGCACTTAGGAGTCTTAGGCAGGAGGACCTGCATTACATACCAGCCTGAACTACAGGGAGACTCTGTCTCAAAAAAAAAAAAAAAAAAAAAAAAGTCTATTGCAGCCAAGCTCCAAAGCTATGTGGCGGCAGGCTGAGATAGGAGTTTTACAAGTTAGAGGCCAGCCTGAGCAACTTAGCAAAAGCCATCTCTAAAGAGAAAAAAAAAAAAAGAGTGAGGATGTAGCTCAGTGCTCTTTAGGTTTAATCCCCAGGACAGAGGGGGGAAAAATTCACAAATAAGGCAACGTTTCAGAATTAGAAAAGTTATAGACAATAAGAACCATAGGAATTGAAAGAAGGCAAGCAGCAGATGGCCCTAGCTCAAAGACGCAGAGGGGAGAACCTGAAGAAAAAAGCAAAGACAGCATAGACACAGACATCAATGCCAGTGGAGACCTTTGAACTTGGCCTGGAAAGCAACTGAAGCACACCACGGATAACACTATGACATCCTATGAAGATTAATCTGGCAGGGCAACCCAGGATGTACTAGAGAGAGGAGAGGAAGGAAAACCAGTTAGGAAGTCATATATCCTCTGCTTGAAATCTTCAACTTTTTTTTTGAAGTTTTAATTCATAATTAAAAAAATAGATTAGAGGCTGGGCATGGTGGTGCACGCCTGTAATCCCAGCACTTGGGAGGCTGAGGCAGGAGGATCTTTGTAAATTCCAGGGCAGCCTGGGCTATGAAGTGAGTTCAAGGCCAGCCTAAACTGCATAGTGAAACCCTGTTTCAAAAAGACAACAACAACATCAAAAACAAAATAGATTGGAAGACTCAGTTGCCAAATACTATAATTGCTTTTGTTGATGTAATAGGAATATCATGAATGATGGTAATAAAAGCTGTTTATGAGAAAAGTATTATCATTCCTGTTACAAAAATGAGAAATCACATTGCCGGGGATAGTGGCACATGTCTGTGATCTCAGTACTCAGGAAGCTGAGGCAGGAGAATCACTGAGAGTTCAAGGTCAGCCAGAACTAAATAGCAAGACCCTGTCTCAAAAAAACAAGAAGAGAAATCACAGCTGGAGAATTTGCTCAAGGACACACCACCAGGGAAAAAAAAGGAAAGTCAAGAGTACTGATGTTGAATTGTAAAGACCTTGCTATTGGCCATTACACCAAATATTACAGCAAGAGAGATTTCATTTTTTCTTGAAACGGGTTTCACCATTTAGTTCGGACTGACCTGGACTATTTCACACCACACCCAGCTGAGGGAATTTTATTTTATTCTATTCTATTCTTTCTAGTCTATTAATTTTTGCCTTTTTTTGAGACAAGGTCTCACCATACAGTTCAGGCTGGCCTTGAGCTCACTTTGTAGCCCAGGCTTGTCTCAAACTAACAACAATTCTCCTGGCTCAGCCTCCCAAGTGCTGGGATTACAGGTGTGAGCCACCACGGCTGGCCTGAGAAAAAATTTTAAATGCCAGAGATTCTTTCAACATTGCTCCGATATTGAATTTTTTGAAGCTGCTAATAAGCAGCACATCTAATAAATTTTTACTGTCATTTTTTTCTCCAGAAGAAGTTGCAGGTGAAAATTCTCACAGATTTTTAGGATCCGTCTGCCTAGTCACAACTAAGTTGTAAATCAAATACAATTTTATGTGTATAGGTACTAATAAAAAAGAAGTAGTTTTGCTTGCAGAACATAAATATTTAACAGGTATAGTTGTCTAATTAAAGGCCAAAATGTATTTTGTGAAACTCTGGACTAAAGCTTCAACCAAATGACACAGACACATAATTTTTAAGCTGTATTAGACAAAAAGTGGCATTCCCAAATGTCACGCTTTTGAACATCCACATCCTGTTCCTTGTGCCAGGCTCCTTGGGCAGCTGGAAAGCCCCTGAGAATGTACTTCTATTTTCTTGGCTCTTTCAGATGAGATAGAAAAACTCTATACATTATTTTCAAAAAACATTCGGACACAGTTTAGTTTTTCCTTCTTGATATTCCGGTTACATAACCTCAGCACCCATGAGTTTTCTAATTTGGATCCTACTATATAAACAATATAACAATTTCAATCCAAAATGTGGGTGCAACATCAGCACTTACTCATTTCCTGCTCTTTCCAAGAGCATTTGAGGCTCCTGGAAGACCCCTCCACAGTTATGAAATGTCATTCTTCTATTCACTTTTCTACAGTTATTTGGTGATCCTGGGGATTGAAGCCAGGGCCTTGTAGTGCGCTACATCCATGGCCCTCCTTGTTACTTTTTATTTTGATACAGGATCTCATTACATCTCTAAATTGCCTAGGCTGGGCCTGAACTTCCCCTTCCTGCTGTCTGAGACTCCCAGGGTGCTGGGACTGAAAAGTATTCACCAGCACACCTGGCTAACTTTGGCTTTTTTATTTTTGTTTTTTTGAGACAGGGTCTCACTCTGTAATTCAGGCTGGCCTTGTATTCACTACATAGTGCTGGCTTCAAACTCATGTCAATTCTTCTGTCTCGGCCTCAAGTGCTGGGATTACAGCTGTGTGCCACCATACCTGGCTAACTTTGGGCTTTTAAACAACCACTCTACACTTAACTTTTTTTAAAAGAGGAATCCTAACCTCTTTCCTAATGAATTCAGTAATATAAATCTAATCCTCACCTGAAGGTTCTGATATGTTATACTTTAGTTTTTATTAAATAACCAATTTAGTAACTGTCCTTATGTAACATTTATAATCATTACAATCATGCAAATCAGCAGAAAAAATTAATTTGAGGATTGTTGCCATTTATAGCTCTACTCCAAATTAAAAATGCTTGATAGAGGCTGGGGGTTTAGCTCAGTGGTATAAGTGCCTGCTTGGCAAACGCAAGGTTATGAGTTCAATCCCAGGCACCAAAAAAAAAAAAAAAAAAAAAAAATCACAACAAACAAACAAAATGCCTGATAGCTGGGTATAGTGGAACACATATAATCCCAGTACTTCCAAGGCTGAGACAGGAGGATCACCACAAATTTGAGGCCAGCATGCGTGAAGAAGAAAGAAATAAGAAAGATGAAGGATGAAAGAAGAAGAAACTACATTTCCATCCAGAATTTAGATGCCCTGACCCTGTTAGCCTAATGGCTCTGGGGAAATTTTTCTGAGTCCTGAGAAAAACTTTTGTTTTTTGGTGGGGGGGTGAGTAGATTGAGACAGGATCTTCCTTGGCGGCCCAGGCTAGCCTGGAACTAGTGATCCTCCCAAGTGCTGGGCTTATAGGTATGGGCCATGGTATCCAGACACATTACTTTAATAAACTGGCATAATCTTCATTTTACAGATAAGGAAATTGCAAATACCAAATGAAAATTAAATGGTATGTGGCACACTACTGCAACTCCAGCAGTCTGGGAGGCCCAGGCAGGATTCCAAATCAAGCCCAGTCAAGGCAACTGAGTGACTTAGTGATACCCTGTCTCCAAAAAAAAAGTGAGGGGTGGCAGGCACGGAGGATGTAGCTCAGTGTGAAGGTCCTGGGTTCAGTCTCTGAGACAGGGTCTTGCTATGTAGTGCAGGGTAGCCTTCAACTCATTTATGTAGCTCAGGCTGACCTCAAATTTACAGAGATCCTCCTGCCTCAGTCTCCCTGGTGCTGGGATTACAGGCGTGTGCCACTTCATTCGGAGTGTTTCTTTTTAAAATTAGCAACAAATTATCTCATTATAATGAAAAATTCAAATGTACTTGGGTGGGGTGAGTCTAATCCCAGCTACTCTGTAAATTGAGGCTGAACCATAAATTCCAGGCCAGCTCAGAAAATTTAGCGAGACCCTATCCCAAAACAAAATAATAATAAAATAAAAAGGACTCGGTGGTAGAGCGTTATCTTAGCATGCAAGGGGCTTTGAGTTGAATCTCCAGTACTGTCAAAAACAACAAACAAAAACGTTTTGGGGTGTGTTTTCAGTACATTAATCAGGACTGTGGTACCACATACGTTTTTTGCTCTTGGTGAAACTCACCCGCGCCTAATCCCCTTCCATTACCTTTGGGTATGTTATGGCAGGCCCTCTTTTCATCAGTAATACATAGTCTTCCAATGCTGGCCTCCGCAGCATAAAAGGCTTACCAAGGGAACTCGTCAGAATCTGGCCGGGCAACTTTCCCACGATCTTGCTGTACGGGACTGACCCCCACATACTATTTAAGTGTCCAACGTTGCTCAACCTAAATAATTTTTTAAAGTGAGTTTCTCTCTTTCCTGTCTCAGCTAAAATTAGCTCCCCAGTTCGAAAGGGTCGCTCTCTGGAAGCTGGGCAGGAAGGAGACACATAAGGCTCTTCGGCCTCACACGTGGCCCGAGCCAGGGCGGGCAGCGAGGGAAATCCAGATTCCCAGTGTAGGGAATCGGGCTGGTGCTGCTCTCCGCTCGAGTCCCCGCGATCTCGAGGGTCTGACACCTTCTGCGGTCTGAGGCTTTCCAGCGACGGAAGACATCCGACCCCAACGTCCTGGCCGCGGAGCGGGAGAGATGGAGACGGCTCTGACCCCGAGGCTTCCCTTTGTGCCGCCTCTCGCATTGGCTCAGCATCCTGTGTGTCTCTAGGCGAGGACTCATAACACAGTGACCCGGCTTCCTCAAAAGACTGCGGCCTAAAGGGGCGCAGAAATGAATGAGTCCCAAGTCCTGCCCGCCTCCAGAGGCGCCGCAGTCCTAATAACTCAGGACAGCGGCGCCCGGCACCGAGCATCCTTTCCGGCGCAGTGCGGTCGCAGATGAGTGACGTAACGGCCGCGCCCCCGCCTCTCACCGCGCGCGCGCTCGCCCGCTCGCTCAGCGTTTGGGCCTCTGCCGCTCGCGGGAAGAGGCGCGTGATTGCGCCTGCGCCTGGGAGCCGGGCCGGGGAGCGGGGCCCTGCGGGAGGAGCTGTCCGGGCAGCCTTTCCTAGGCGCGGGGCCTATATTTTCTCCCCGGGAAAGTAGGAGGAGTAAAAGTATCCTGAACAATGTCCGCCAGCCCTGCCTGGAGACAGGCGGATAAGAAAGACAAGACTTGTCGAAGTGCTGTGTGGATTAAAATTCTCCAGCGGGCTTAGCTCGTGTGGCTCCTGAACAAGAGCGTCCGCCTCTCTAAGTCCCTTTTTCCCGGGCTGTGATACCTGTTTTTCCCCCCAAATCTAGAAGGTTTGATGGATAAAAGCCATGGCATTTGGTGTGTGCTTATTGATGAGAATTTTTTAAATAGTTAAAATGTGCCATTTAGACTGGACATGATGGCACACGCCTGTAATCCCAGCATTCGGGAGGCAGAGACAGGAGGATCGCTGTGATTTCGAGGCTAGCCTGGCTCCACAGTGAGTTCGAGGCTAGTCTGAACTTCATAGTGAGACCCTGATTCAAACCAAACAAAACATATATATATATATATATATATATATATATATATATATATATGAAACACTTAGTGTTTTAGTATCCACAAAACTAAATAGAACCTGCTTAAAATACAAAATAGTATCTTTGGAAAAGTTAACGTTAAATATCATTCATTAGCCTGTCTCCTTAATACTGACTCCCAGACCAGAAATTTATTGTGAGATTGACACGTTATCTATCAATCTATCTATCCATCCATTCATCCACCCATCCATCTTCAGAACTGACGATTGTAGCCCTGAGTTACATCCCCAGTCTGGAATTTAGGATCCTCCTGCCTCAGCTTCACGAGTTGCTAGCCTTACAGGCATGCACCATCAACCCAGGTTAGAGTCTGGTTTAAATTTACAACTCTATTAGCAATAAGTGTTCTTGTCTGGTACAAAAGGACGCTTATCAAGGGAGTTAGATGATATGGGCGGGATCCTTGACAAGACAGCTGACAGCTGGAGTGGCACAGTTTCCTACACAGGACAAATGCATTCAGCAACCCTTGCTCTTTGAACTGTAATGCCCTTTTTAATAAAGATTTGCCAACAGTGCAATTGAATTTAAAATCCAAGAATGTTTAAAGGGCCATGGATTCAACATCAATTCGGTCTAGTTAATAAAATAAAATAATAAAATTAAAATTAATTTTGTCTGGGACAAATTAATACCTTTTAATTTGTACTTTGTAGGACATCAGCCACAATAAATTCCACCCATAGGATTTCTCTCTTTTCATCCTGAAAAGGAACAAGGAAATTGCTCTTCCTTTGCTCCAGCTGCCTGTCCCATTTATTTATTGAACAAGATCTCAGTCACTGAATTGCCAAGGTTGAGCTGTGGTAGCAACTCCCTATAAAAACAATGGTTCTAAGCAACAAAAGTGTGTCTTCACAGTGCCAGAGGCCAGGAGTATTGGTTGGACTGTGCTTCCTCCAAAGCCTCTAGGGCAGACTGAGAGTAGTGGCTAAGTCTGAATCCAGGGTGTTGCTAATGTGAGGCAAGTACTTTGCCACTAGCTACCCTAAACCCCTGGGGGAGAATTCTTTGCCTCCTTCACCTAATCCTTGGTTTTTGTCTCTGACTTCCTTGACTTTCTTGGGTGCTTGTTTCTCCTTTTGTGTTTCTGTGTCCTGTTTTTATTAGAAGGATAACACATGTTGAGATTTGTAACCAAATAAGATTTGAAAGATCTTATTTCCAAATGATGTCACATTATGGGGTTAGAACTTAGACTATCTTGTCTAGGGCATACAATTCAGCCTAACACAATATCTATGAAGACAGATGTTGAATATGGAATTAAATATACTAACCACACGTGTCTTATGTTGAAGGGAAAGATCTGGGCTAGAGGTCACATTTGAGGTCTCAGCACCTGGATGATATTTAAAGCCTGTTATTTTAAATTTTATCCAGAAAGTGAAAATGCTCTGAGACATCCTGTTAGAGAGTGTGGGAGGCGGAAAATCTGAGAGTAGACAAAGATGTTAGAGGGAAGGCAGAAAAGCTGTGCGTTCAAGGAAGAAGAGCTTTCTAATTCCAATGATAAGAAGGAGCTTACTGGCGACCTTTGCAGCAGTTTCAGAGTAGTGGTAAAGATGAAAGGTCCATTGGAGGAAATAAACTGACAAAGCTAGACTATCTTGTTTTGTTTTGTTTTAAAGGAAAGAGAACAGTTGGAGCTGCAGCTCAACTGTTCAAGTGAGGCTTTTGCTTAACACACACACACAGTGTCCTGGGTTCATCCCTGGTACTGCAGAATAAATAAGTATAAAAATTACAAGACTTTTTTTTTGGGGGGGGTCCTTTGAAACAGGGTTTTCCCCCCCTCCCCTTTGGTACCAGGGATCAAACTCATGACCTCGAGCTTGCCAGGCAGGTAATTCTGCCACTGAGCTAAATCCCTGGCCTCTTGAGACAGGGTCTTAATAGATGACTTTGTTTCTTATTTCCTAAAAAAATAGAAATAAACACAAGGAAACTTCCACAAGCTCTCAGTACCATGAGCCTACCCACCTGTATCCCCTTTCTTCCCGTATTATGGGTGAACTATCTTATGTTACTGACAAAGGTCACCCTCTATTTAAATTCTAGATTCCACCTCCTCTTGCCTACTCAAGTATATTACTACAAAAATTCTTCCTTGACCCAGCTAGCACTAGTTTTCATCTTTCTCATCAACACATATGCATACTATGATTCTTCTCTTCTTAAAAATTTTATTTTTTTTCTCTTAAACAGTGGCCTCTAGCCAGGTGCACACCTGTAATCCCAGCACTTGAGGCTGAGGCCACAGGGTCACCCTGGGTTCCAGGCCAGCCTGAACTACATAGCAAGACCTGGTCTCAAAAAAAAAAAAAGTTACATGATGGAAATTTAGCTCAGCGGCATAAGTGCCTACCTGGCAAGTGTGAGCTGGAGAGTTTGTCTCTGGTACAAAAAAAAAGTTACATGGGGAGCAATTATTCAATGACCTGGCACTGTCAACGTCCTACATGGAGTTAATGATCACAAATTTAAAGTGGCTAGGTCATAACAGAGTGGTCGGCTTTTCTCTAGCTACTTCTGGGTGTTTGTAGATGGAGAGTTAGATTTTACTAGACTTGCAGTTTTGCCAAGGAAGGAGTTTGATATGGGAAAGAGGCATGGGAGTTTAGCGTCACTGAGATGTAATTTAAGGTGATAAAGGATGTGCAGCCATCAGGGAGAAGGGATGAGGGTTGGCAAAAATCTGGGATTAGTGACAAATGTCTGTAGCTTGGGAACTAGTCAGTGAGCTGGAAAAAAGAGTAGGCAATCAGACAGTGGGATATGGAAATTAAAATTATGGAGGTACTGCAGTTTTAAGATTCAGGGTTTATCAAGGATCATTGCACAGGTGTAGACCTAGGAATTGATATGCCCAAGTACCAAAGGGTCATCTGTGTGAACCTCACATGCATTCCTTGGGTAAGGTCATCAGCAGCCAAAGATAACTGTGGTAGGAATCTTGCTCTCTTACTGTCTGAAAAAAAATGAAGATATTGATAGTTTCAACATTGTAGAGCTGTTGTGATAATGAAATGAATCCATATAGCACCTGACACATGGTAAATGCTTATTAAACTTTTATTTGTATTTATACATCTATGACTAACAAATTTATAACTCTAGCTCAGCCTTTTTTCCTGCAGACTCATATCTGCTGTTTTTTTGAAAAAAAATTTTTTTGTTAGATAGGGTCTCACTGTGTAGCCCAGGCTAGCCTTAAACTCACTATGTTCCAGGCTGGGCTCAGGCTCACAGTGATTCTCCTGTTTCGGCCTCCAGAGAGCTGGGATAATTAACATGTGCCGCTGCATCTGGCGTTCATATCTTCTCTTTAACAACAAAATTCCTTTAAAAGTCACCAAGGACCTTGATCTTGCCAAGTCCTCTACTTAAGTCTTATTGTTTTACTATATGTCTTGCTTTTGAATTTGTCATTAGAATTTGATTTTGAGGGAATCTTTGTCTCTTGAGTTTTCATCCTGTCTTCTGCTACCACCTTCTTGATCTCTTCTGCTGGTTCTTCTCTCTCCAACCCTCTAATTTGGTGCTTGATTCTCTTCTTTGGTTCTCATCTAACACAGCCTTTCCAGTTCCCATGGTTTCAAACGGCATTTGTATGCTAACACCATCAAAACTGATGTCTCTAATAGTAGACAGGAGTGATGGCACACAGGAAATTGAGGCAGGAGGACTGTTGAGATTTTGAGGCCAGCCTGGGCTATATAAGTGAGTTCAAGGTCAGTCTGGACTACATAGTGAGACCTTGTCTCAAAACAAAACAAAACAAAACAAAAACAAACTAATTGTAATCCACCTCAATTCATATAGTGAAATCATTTCTTTCCTTTTTTTTTTTTTTGTGGTGCCAGGGATTGAACTCATGACCTTGCACTTGCCAGGCAGGCACTTATGCCACTGAGCTAAATCCCCAGCCCAGGCAGGGGGCAGGGTTTTGCTTTGTAGTTCAGATTAGTCTTGAACTCATTATGTATCCCAAAATAGCCTGGAACTTGGTGATTCTCCTATCTCAGTCTCCCAAGTGCTGGGATTATAAGTGTATGTCACCATGCTCAGTTCTGCAGATGTATTTCGGATACCTAGCTAAAGTAGTGTCTGGGTATAGCAGGCATTCAGTGTATGTAACTGAAAGACTCTAAGTGCTATTTAGAAATGTCAAATTTAGTATTTCTTTACTAAAGATACCATTGTTTTCTTCCACAAACTAGCCATACTTCCAGGATTCACCATTCTAAGTGATTCTGATCAGCAAATACTGGCTTGCTGTAAAAGGTGTTATCCTTGGCCTTTCTGCTCTCTCATTTACAACTTGAACCCTGTTCACTGTATGTAATAAACGTTTCTTGAAACTATTCTCCAGTCCACTTGGTGAACAGCATGTGAGACTTCAAGACTCCGCTACCTTCCTCTAAATGTTCATCACACTGTTTATAAGTAATTTTTTTTTTTTTTGCGGTACTGGGGATTGAACTCATGACCTTGTGCTTGCCAGGCAGGCACTTATGCCACTGAGTAATTTTTTTTTTTTTTTTAATGCTAGTGACTTTTTTTTTTGTTTCAGGGATCGAACTCACGACCCCGTGCTTACAAGTCAAGTGCTTATGCCAGTAAGCAAAATCCCCGGCCCTCCAAGTAATCTTTAAAAAATGTAAATCTTACTATCCATTTCATAGCTGCAGAAGCCTTCCATAGCTCCGAAGGCGATGTAAGGGTTTGTCTTTCCTTCTGTCTTATAAACCGTGCTGGTCCCTTACTCTCCCACCTCAGCGTCCTGGGGCTTCCCGTGCTAGGCAGCGTCTTCCTAATGAGCCAAACACTGAGAGCTTGGACGTGCAACTTAGCATGTTTTGAGATTTGAGTTACTAATTAGGTGGACTGTTAAGGGGATACTTAAAAGTATCTATCTGATGTACCAAATGGGATGATTCTCGCTGCAATAAGAGAACAGGGCCGCCCTCATTACTTTCATACATACCATCAAGATTGAATACATTATTACCCTGTGTGCTGTGTACATGATTACAGTTTAGAAGTTAAAAGAAAGGTAACAGTTGCCACTACCATTGAGCGTTAAGTAAATATCTCTCAAATGTTTTGTTTAATCATTTTATAAAAGAATTCTTTTTGAAAACAACGGAGCTGGGTATGGTGGCGCAAACCTGTAATCCCAGCACCCTGGCAGGCGGAGGCAAATTCGAGCTCAGTCTGGGTAATTTAGCAAGATACTGCTCAAAAACGAAACAAATTAATAAAAAGGGCGGGGAATGGGGCCCTGGGTTCAACCCCTAGTAGCTGAGGTGGCGAGCTGGGTAAAGGGTCTTTCTCTGCGCGCTACCGTCTCTTCCCTTCCGCTTTCCCTCTGTCCCCGAACAAGAACTCCTCTGGTCCCACTGGGCCACCGTCCAAAGGGTGGACCCACCCAATCGCTAGCCTGCGTCATGACGAACCACTCCCGTGCTCCCTCCGCCCACTTCCTCCCTCCTGGCCCCGCCCCGCGTGTGTGCGCCTGCGCACCGGCGAACACGTGGCTGCCGCGGAGTCGGAGCAGCAATGGCGGCTGGTGGCGGCGGTATCTGCGACCCCTTGGCCCCGGCGGGGGTCCCTTGCGCGTTCTCTCCAGAGAGCCAGGCCTACTTCGCTTTAGCCTCTACCGACGGTCATCTGCGAGTGTGGGAGACAGCCAACAACCGGCTGCACCAGGAATACGTGCCTTCCGCGCACCTCAGCGGTACCTGCACCTGCCTGGCCTGGGCGCCACCGCGGCTGCAGGCCAAGGTAGTGCTAGCGGGATGGTGGGTGGAGCGGGCGCCCGCCCGGGTCCAGCTTTAGCGACCTCCGGATGGGCGGCGCGTGTCTCAGCACCGCGCGTGGCCCTCGGCGGCCCGGGGCTGGTGTAGAGCGTGGCGGCCGCGCGCTCTGGGCCCACGCCGCCTCCCCATATGCAGTCTGTCCGGAGTGCAGTGAGAGGGTGCGGCTTGATCCAGCGGGCTCCATGCGGTCTTTGCCCCACAGCCACTGGGCCGCCATGTTCGCCGAGCCCCCCTTTCCCCCGCGCCAGGGGTGGTTTCCTGCCACCAGGCCTCGCTCGGCGGCGTGCGCTCATCGAGCCCTGGCTTTTGACGGAATCCCATCATGCTGCTGTCCTGCCCATCTCTGCCCCAGCGTACTGGGTTTGCTTTGGTCAATTGGAATACGTTAGTCTTTTCCGGCTTCTGGGACCTTTCGCCGCGGGGTGCCCGCTCAACATGTGTTCTTTACGTCCTAGTAATGGGACTTTCCGTCCCTAGAAACTCTTGACTTTCTTAGGCAGGCTCTTAGCCTCGTGAGTCTTTCCTTTTTCATTTTTAACTTCCGTTACGGTTCTTTTTCAGCACCACCTTCCCCCATACTGCATTCTGCAGTTAGGACATGGATGTGAAGTAGTAGCCTAACTTAATGAATTTGTGATGCAAGTCCAGGTGGAGTTTCCCTTAGGTGAGAAACTGCCGAGTTAAGGGAGCCTTTGCACTTTGAGGTGAATGCCATTTACTTTTGAGTCACTAGATTGTGTCTACTCAAATTCAAACGCACGTGGTTGCTGCGGTTATTACGTAGCCAAGCTGATTCAGTTCACTTCAGGGTGATTTGTAAGAATCAGGTAATCTAAAGTGTGTGACATTTTGCTGTAACTGTGTAAAACTACTTTAGGGTAGATCTTATTCAGACCACCAGGGGAAATTTTTAAGTTGAAAGTGAGGATATATCTGACTTGCTATACTTAGTGTATGTGTAGATACTTTTCACATTTTTAGCTACATTTTCATAGTTTCTCCTGTTAACTAATAATATTTATCAAGGCTCATAATTGTAAAAAGAAAAGCCATAGTTGTCATTATTAGAATTATACACTCTGCATATTTTTCTATTTTATTTATTTTGTTTTGAGACAGGGTCTCTGCTATGTAGTTCAGTCTGGCCTTGAACTCACTGTGTAGTTCAGGCTGGCCTTTGAGAGAAATATGGAATAGTGGTTAGGTGGGCTAATTTAGTCTGTATCCAGGCTAGGCTATGCTTGAGTCAGAATATGCTCTGCTTTCTAGCAGTAATTGTGCAGTTGTTTCCCTTTTATAAAATGAGGGTAGCAGCATCTATTTCATAGAGTAATTATGCAGGGTACTATATTTTGTAATACAGAAAGCATCTACAGCAGTTGTTGGTGTATAAGTACTTTAAGTGTTAAGTATTATTGTTACAAGTATTTCACATTGGTATAGACAGGATATTTAAACAAGCAGCTTAAACCAAAAGCAGGGGCTGGGGAAATAACTCAGTGGCATAAGTGCCTGCCTGGCAAGCCCAAGATCCTGAGTTCAATTCCTGGTAATCCCCCCACCCCCCCAAAAAAACCCAGTGGAACCGGGGATAGAACTCAGTCTTTAAGACTCAGTTCTTGGCTGTCTGCAACAAATACCGTATGGCCAAAATTTGTCCCTCACTTTGCTGTTTTTTGATTTCCAGACAGACACTATGTTGCTGAGCTATATCCATGGCTATGTTGATTTCAAATCACATTGTGTGCCTAGAAATAAAACTTTTTGCTAGCCTTAAATTAAAAGTCATAGTTTTGAACTTTATATACCACTGTAGTACAGTAGAAAAGTAACTGGATTTGGTTTAATAACCAAGATTGAACTCAAATATTTTTTGTCATATTAAGTTGCTTTAGTTTGAGGGGAGGTGTCATTGAGAAATGAAAAGTTGAACTCTGAAAGAAAGTGGTGTGCTGGGAATGTAGCACAGTGGTAGAGCATGTGCTTAGCATTTCCCTGCCAGCCACCCCCCACCCCCCATGCAAAGTATTGCTAGGTTTCAGTTTCTTTTTATCTATGTGCATTCCTTTCAGCCACATAATTATGAAATGCCCTAAAAGTATTGCCATTTTTTTGAGACAGGATCTTATTTTAGTTTTAGGCTGGCCTTGAACTCATGACAATTGTGCCACAACCTCTAAGAGCTGAGATATGTGTTACCATGTCTGGCTAGATATCACCCACCTTGTAAGGTTCTCAGGATTAAATGAGGCAGTGTATGTATCTGGTGTAATAATGCCTGGTACATGATAAGTTTCCAATAAACACTGATTGGTAGTACTAAATGAATCAGTGAGTGTTCTATCTGGACTCATTTAATTTTCTATTCACTAATGTAAATCAATTAATAATTGCATCAGGTTCAATAATTGGTATTTTACCAAGTCAGGACAAACAGAATGTGAGGTGGTAACACTTTTTTGGGAGTTTTGTGTCAGGGTCTCACTATGCAGTTCATGCTGGCTTTGAGCTTACTTTGTAGTACAGGCTGATCTTGAACTTGCAACAGTCCTCCTGCCTCAGTCTCCTGAGTGCTGGGATTACATGTCTGCACCAACATGCCTGGCTTGTAATACACTTTTATCAATAGAGGAAAAATTTGTACTAATTTTCTTGACTTATTTGTTAATGTAGTGATTCATAAGTTCAGAAAAATAAGGTTGTCACTTTATCCTAGTTACATGATTATAATACTTGGCATTTGTGCTACAATAGTTCTAGAGTTTCTCAGGTTTATACGTGTAAAGAATCTCAGATGTTAACTGATAGGTCAGAGCCACACAGTAGGTGTCTGAATCACTTAGGAACTGGTCCTATTTCATTGCTCTCTTAAGGGTCTCCGACTTTTGTGCTTTCTTTCCCTATTGGCTGTATAGCCCTGGAGGAATGAGCCTTATCTACTGTTGGCTACTTTGCTGTGATTACAGTTAACATGGTCCCAGACAGCTTGGTACTTGTGAAATGAAACATATGGCATTTCAGATATCACAGAGGACTAGCAGGGTAGCATTAAGGGCATTTCTAGGAACACTGAGCTGAGTATCCCCATTTCTGTCTCTTAGAGGTATAGCACATTTCAGGTGTTTCCTGTACTGTTTAAAGGTCTCAAGTTTTAAACTTCAAAAGAAGGTGAAGGTTACAGATTAGATCTGATTGGCAGAAATAAAGTCCCCCCCCAAAGAAATACAAATTCCTATGTATTAGAATTTGTTTTTGATTTTTTGAGACAGTAGCTTAGGTGCTGGCCTTGAACTCACTATGTAGCCCAGACTGGCTTTGAACTTGCAAACAATCCTCCTGTCTCTGCCTCTTCAGTGCTGGGGTTACAGGTGTGAGCCACCACACGTGGCCCTGGAATTTGTTTCAGTATAATTATTCAATATAATGTACAGTGTTTTCACTTAACCAATCTAGAATAAGTGGCACAGTAAGATAGACCAAGGGAATGCATAACAAAAATACTTTCAGAGTGACATTTAAAACCGGCATAGTTTTCAGTGTCTGAAAATCAGTATTTTTGAGAAGTAGATTTTGATTTACTGATAGATTGTGAAATTTAATGGGTTGTGACATTAAAAGAAACAATGGAAAATACTAGAATATTAGTCATGATAAAGATAATTCTTTCTGTGGCGCTTGTTTCATTCATGTGTGTGAATGTTTATGAGTGAAGTTTCCATATATAAAAACTTTTTCACTGGCATTTTTGATCAGAAAAGTCATTGCATGTTGGGCATGGTGGTGCATGCCCAAGAGGTTGAGGCCGGCTGGATTATATAGTGAGTTCAAGGCCAGTCCAAACTACATAGATGCCGTCTCAAAAAGTTACTGTTTAATTGCTGATCAAATTCAGACTTCTGATGACCTAGCCGTGCTTTTTCTTTGCTGTCCTTACCTTATTTGTACTGCTACTTCTGCTTATAAATCACGTGTGCCATCCAGACTCCCGTTCGTGTTCTGATTCTTCAGAGAAGCTTTCATTAGATAGGTTTTTGGTATTTATTGCTTAGATCAGTCTGCCCTTCAGATTGGAAAAGACTCCTTAGTCTAAGGTAGCGCATCCTTTTAATCTTTATTCCTGGTGCCTCCTCTTAGATTTTACAATAACAAATACATGACCTGAATTCTCAGCCAAGCTTTCTCATTCATTACAAATACGTATTTACGTATATAATCGGTTGGCTTAGGGCACTGTGCTAGGCATGTTAGAAGTTGAATATAACTAAGATGTTTAAAAAAAAAAAAAAAGCTCAGATTCTCTGTGCCTGACTTGTGTTTTAAGTGAATTGAAAAGATTTCTGTGTAGGAGATGTATTTAGGGTGAACTTTGAAAGCATGGATAGCATTCATAACCCAGGAAAATAGGGGTAAATAGGAAAAACCCCCTCCAGGTGAAGGGAAAAGCAAAATGAGAAAATATATTTGTGTTTAGGGAGTGATCAAAGAGTGGATTAGAATCATTAGCACTGACCTCTTGGTTTTAGAGATTTTTAGACTTAAATATTAGATCTCACTAAAATGCACACATGTATACATGCCCATCCTTTTGAATGGGGAGTTACTTTTTTAAAAAATACATCCAACCTTGAAAAACATGCAAGTCAGTAGTTGAAATTAAATTAATTAATTGAACTATTTAGGTTTAGGCCAGTGAACCTCAGAAGTTGCACAAAAATCTTGTGGACATTCCTTCAACAGTTTGCATCTGTAACAAAGTAGATTCCTATGGAAGGGAAATTAGGACTTTGGTGATGTTAATGTTTAATTTCTAAATTTGTTGAGTGCTTTTTAGTGCAAATTCACATCTGTATAAAGCAGGTGCATTTTAAAACTGGCCTTTTACACATTGAGAAATCTCATGTAGATGATTTGGTTTGATTTGGGAAACTCAAGAGTAGAAATATTTTCTGGACTCTTTATTTATGGGGGAGGGCACAGCGTTGGGAATTGAACCCAGGGGTTTTGCACTGAATTACATTCCCAACCCTTTATTAATCTATTCTTAAATTATTACTCATTGTTTTGAGACAGCCTCTCACTGTGTAGTCCAGGGTGGCCTGCAGCAGTCCTCTTGCCTCATCCCCTCTGGTACTGACCTTACAGGCATGTGCCACCATACTTTGGCCTTCTTATTTTGAGATAGCGTCTCTGAGTTGCCTGAGCTAGGTTTGAATGTAAGATCCTCCTGCTTCAGTCTACCAGAGTACTGATATTAGAGGCCTGGCCTTTTCTGGATTCTTTCAGAAAAAAGCTTTTTGATAAGGTAGCACAGTTAGAGTATCTTTTTTCTAAAATGTTTAGCACTAGAAGTGTTTCAGAATTCAGAATTGAAAGATTGTTAAATTTTAGGACATTTTTGTACTGTTTGAGCATCCTTAATCTGAAAATTGATCTGCAGTGATCTAGAATTTCAAGTTTTTGAAGTAGAGATGTTTGAACTATAGTAGGTTAGTATTCTTCCCCTTGCTAAACTTTCATGACGTGTTCATGTTCATAACCTTGTGTAGAAACCACATTTCCCCCTGGGGTCTTTGAAAGACTGCTTGCCCGCTCCCTTTCTCCCTCGTTTT